>JBBDGP010004944.1:0-70761 GCA_037952835.1 Lithobates septentrionalis
AAATATTTGGTTAAGGCAACATTTATACCTACCCTTTCAAAGAACATTACTGCCGCTTTTTTTGGCATTTCAAGTTTTCTGGATTTTTGGATATGGCACGAGAGTTGATAATAATGAAGTGTAATGCCCACCACACCTTTGTGGATCGATCCGGGATTAATTAGAGCAAACCTTTCTCAACCTTTTCAAAACAGAGGAACCCTTAAAATAACTTTCCCATCTCAGGGACCCTCTGCTAAAAATTACAATATCTACAACTCATGATATATTAGTGAGATGGTCAGTGGGAAGAATGCCTCTTACACTTGTGATCATTGGGAAGAATTACCCTCTTACAGATAGCTAAAATGATCAATAGTCAGTGGGAACTTATCTGAGAGGCAGAAATTGCTCATTACTCAAGGAACCCCTAACAACCTCTGGAGGAACCCTAGGATTCCATAGAACCCTGGTTGAGAAACCTAGAATTAGAGATACTGCAACCTCCCCATTGACAATTGCAGCGGTTAGGATGCCAGGGGGAGAGATATCCGCTCAGACATCTGGGATCTTAGATAGATTCAGACAATACCATGTGAACTTGTATAAATACAAGGGGGAGGAGGAGACGGGAGAAATGGACACTTTTTTTGGGAGAATAGAGTTACCTGCTCTTTCAGAGAGGGGCAGAGGTAAAATGGATCCCCCTCTCCCTCTCCCCGTCCCCCTCTCCCTCTCTCTCTGTCCCCCTCTCTATCTCCCTGTCCCCCTCTCTCTCTCCCTGTCCCCCTCTCTCTCTCCCTGTCCCCCTCTCTATCTCTCCCCGTCCCCTCTCCCACTCCCCGTCCCCCCTCCCTCTCCCCGTCCCCCTCTCCCTCTCCCCATCCCCCTCTCTCTCTCTCTCTCTCTCTGTCCCCCTCTCTATCTCTGTCCCCCTCTCCCCCCCTCTCTCTCTCTCCCCTGCCCCCCCCTCTCTCTCTCTCTCTCTCTCTCTCTCTCTCTCTCTCTCTCTCTCTCTCTCTCTCTCTCTCTCTCTCTCTCTCTCTCCCTGTTCCCCCCCCCCTCTCTCTCTCTCTCTCTCCCCCCTGTTCCCCCCCTCTCTCTCTCTGTCTCCCTCTCCCTCTCTCTCTCTCTCTCTCTCTCTCTCCCTGTCCCCTCCTCTCTCTCTCCCTGCCCCCCTCTCTCTCCCTGCCCCCCCTCTCTCTCTCTCTCTCTCTCTCTCTCTCTCTCTCTCTCTCTCTCTCTTTCTCTCTCTCTCTCTGTCCCCCTCTCTCTCTGCCTGCCCCCCCCTCTCTGCCCCCTCCACTTTCTCTCTCTCTCTCTGCCCCTTCCACTTTATCTCTCTCTCTCTCTCTCTCCCCCCCTTTCTCTCTCTCCTTGTCCCCCTCCCTGCCCCCCCCCTCTCTCCCTGCCCCCCCCTTCTCTCTCTCTGCCCCCTCCTCTCTCTCTTTCTCTTTCTCTCTGCTCCCTCTCTCCCTGCCCTCTCTCTGGCAGCAGACGACGTGGCATGTGACACACTGCATGTGGTGGCAAGTAATATGCAGCATCTGGTGGCAGGCGATGGTGGAAAGTGACACGCTGCATCTGGTGGCAGGTGGCGGTGGCAAATGACATTCTTCATCTGGTAACAAACAATGGTTCCGACTGATCCTGCATTCTGGTGAGTTGAATTATTTCATTATGTATTACAATGTAGTAATATAAATAATGTGATTTGATCATCCTGACACCATATTAAGCATGGTGTCAGGATGTTTTCACTGGCTAGCACCAGCCATTCACCCGACAAATCATCCCCACCGCTGAATTCCCCGTCAAACCTGAGACTACCTTCCCCCCCTGGTCCTTGGCAAAATTGTTCCTGAATGGCAGTCTGGAAATGTGGTCACCCTACTAAGGGGCAAGGTGTCAATTTTCCCCCGGGTCGCTCTGATGGCCCATACAATGGCCGCACCGCCTCCCTCAGATCCATCCAAACTCAATAAGTATCCATGTTGCGCAACTGCGTATAGTTTTATATACTGTTTTTGTGCATGTTTGCAAAATTAAAGTGGGCCGCTCTGGGTGAAGTCCAGGGCCAAATTTTTGTCCCAGTCCAGCCCTGTCTAGGGGGATGTACTATACCGAAAGGGGGAAATGCCAGTGATAGAACGATGCTTCAGGGAGCTCTCCATAACACTGTAATAGAAGAATTGGAAGCGGACTCTTTTTTCCCCCTGGGAGCCCTACACTAAAGCTGGTTATAAAGGTATGGCGGTTAGCTAAGACAGTAATGGGGTACAAGGGGGTAATAGAATATGCCCCCCTTTAGAATAATAAACATCTTAAAGAAATAGTCCCCCATGGGAAAGATTAATGAATGGGAAGAACAGGGTATAAACCGACTGGCCCAATTGTATGAGGGGAGCACTTTGAAAACATTTGTAGAATTAAGAAGGGAGTACTGTATACCAAACTAGTCATTTTATGGGTATCTTCAAATCAGACATGCTCTGCATGCTCAGTTTAAAACACAAGCAGTGGAATGGTGTAGAGCCCCCCTTCTTCAAAGGTTGGCTAAGTTGGGAATAACTAAAGGACTTATTTCAGACTTATATGAACAGATCAGCAGTAAAGTTATTACTGGGGGAAGGTCTGCTAAAAATAAGGGAAGATGGGAAGAGGATTTGGGGGCAATAACAACAGAGCAGTGGAGGAGGATATTGGAACCGAGCCCATTGGTGTCAGTCTCACATCACAGAGAATGTTTCATTTGTTTTTGATACATAGAAGCCTATTACACTCCTAAGAGGCTGTTTCAGTTTGGTCATAGACCAGATGCCAAGTGCCCGACGTGTCAAGAGCTTAGGGACCTTAAGGACCTTATACACATGGTCTGGAGATGCCCAAAACTGTTTAAGTATTGGGCAGAGATACTCAACATTATTAATAGAATTTTCGGGACCCTGCTGGATTTGGTAGATAGGGTTTGTGTATTGGGATATATGGAGGAAACTAGAGTGTCTGTGAATACTGAAACAGTAATATTAACCACTTACAGATCGTTATACGGAGGCTGTTTGAACGGGGATATCGTAGTTATGGCAGCAGCTAGCTCCCATAACCCCGGTATCCTTGTTTTCAACAGGCGGTCCGCTACAAGATAAAAGTGGTTAAGGTGCTTATTTCAAGCTAGGAAATTGATTGTGCAAAACTGGCAATCAATGAGGCCTCCGACCTCTGAAGAATGGGTTAAGTCGGTAGATATAACAGTGTATAAGGAAAAAGTGGTATATACTAGAAGAGGGAATTTTGATAGATTCTTAAAGATGTGGAAGCCCTGGTTGGATAAGATGGGTTGCCCCCCCATGAGGGACTGAGAGAGGGGGGTAGAGGAGGTTTATGTGGGTGGAACCTATAAGCTGCAATAATATGGATATAGGAATCTAATTCAAAATATTAGCTTAGTGGTGGCGGGTTACTGGGTGGAGAGAGAGGGAAGGGGAACTAAGAGGAAGGGGAGGGGAAGGAAGGAGAAAGAAAGGGGAAAAGGAAAGCATAAAAACACTTCTTTCTTCAACATAACTAGATATGGTGTGTACAGTATATAAGAGTGGCAATATATTTGCACAAGGAATGTAAGGATTGGGGGGGGGGGGGGTTGGTAGAAGGGGGTAAAGAGAGGTGGTTCACAAGTGGGGATTAAGTTGAAACTTTGCACTGACATATCAGATTGGAGAGAAGAAGGTGGGGGGGGGGGGGCGCTGCTCCCATGTGTGGACACAGTTAGATCCCAGATGGGGTGTCCGAGAGCGGGGATGGTACCCCCCTCCCCCCGGCTCGACTGGGGTTAAGAATACACTTTATGTTTAAAGTTTAAATATGATTTTGGGTACACCAATGGAACTATGCAACTATCTTTTATTTCACATTTTAAGGTATATTAAGTCATGTTATGGCCTCTGTTTCTCTTCTGTTTTTGTAGGTATTTTTTGTATATGTGTAAACCTCAATAAAAGAATTATTGAACTGAAAAAGAAAAAGAAATACTACAACCAATTCTGTTTAATTAAAGACTTCTACAGTATATACTGTATATATATATCTATATATATCTATATATATCTATATATATCTATTATATATATATATATATATATCTATATATATCTATATAGATATAGATATATATAGATAATATATATATATATATAATATTTTTTTTTTTAATTGCTTTTTATTTCTTTCAAAAATTCAACAGGTTCCAAACAGTATCTTGAAACATACACCATATTATCCTTCATATCAGTTCCCTATGTTAATTCTCACTCTCCCCCCTCCACCAATAAAGTAAAGGGGGGGGGGCGGGAACCACAGAAAAAAAAATAAAGAAGCACAAAAAAGAAAAAAAGAAAAAAATCACAAAACCATCAGGAAAAAAAAAGGGGGGGGGGGGAACAACATAGGAAGAGACAGGAAAGACAAAAAGGGAAAAATAAGAAAAAACCAACTACCAATACATAACAGTAAAACTTTTGGGGGGGGGGCAGAAACAATAAAATTAATTAGTGTTAATTCATAGATCACATTCTAACTTACTATTGGGGTCTGAAATCACATATTCATCGATAATCGCTTTACTGGTTTTTTTAAAATATTTGAATACAGGAATTTTTTGGGTTCTTATTTTTTTACATTTTGTAATATATATATATAATTATTATTATTATTCACGATTTATATAGCGCCAACAGTTTACGCCGGCTTTACAATGTATAGGGTACAACACAATTACAGTACAGTTCAATACACATATATAGCAACATTTTGAATTGGGTTTCGTTACCTTTTTCGTGAGGTTAATTGCTTCACTATTTGTCACCACGTATACTGGATATGCTTTTACTAGTTTGGGTCTTTTGTTTCTTTGTCCTGCTGAAAGTGTTTCAGGACTAGGGATGAGCTTCGTGTTCGAGTCGAACCCATGTTCGACTCGAACATCGGCTGTTCGACCGTCCGTCGAATTGCGAACGTTATGGGCCGTTCGCGCCAAATTCGTGTGGCGCGTCACGGCCCATAATTCACTGCGGCATCGCAGTGCATTGCTGGCTGATGATTGGCCAAGCATGCACTATGACCCGCATGCTTGGCCAATCACAGCGCCGTCAGTAGAGAGAGCTGTAATTGGCCAAAGCCAGGGTGGCTTTGGCCAATTATGGCTCAGGGGATTTAGTACACGCCCCACACTATATAAGGCCGCCTGCACGGCGGCCCTGTGTAGTGTGTTCCGGTGTGCTGATAGAGAGAGAGAGAGACAGACAGTGTCATTTGATTTGAGAGCTAGATTAGGCTAGATCTGTTCCTGCTATTTACATTTAGTGCAGTGCGTCCTGCTCACAGTGTTCAGCTAGATCCGTTCCTGCTATTTACATTTAGTGCAGTGCGTCCTGCTCACAGTGTTCAGCTAGATCTGTTCCTGCTATTTACATTTAGTGCAGTGCGTCCTGCTCACAGTGTTCAGCTAGATCTGTTCCTGCTATTTACATTTAGTGCAGTCAGTGCGTCCTGCTCACAGTGTTCAGCTAGATCCGTTCCTGCTATTTACATTTAGTGCAGTGCGTCCTGCTCACAGTGTTCAGCTAGATCTGTTCCTGCTATTTACATTTAGTGCAGTGCGTCCTGCTCACAGTGTTCAGCTAGATCCGTTCCTGCTATTTACATTTAGTGCAGTGCGTCCTGCTCACAGTGTTCAGCTAGATCCGTTCCTGCTATTTACATTTAGTGCAGTCAGTGCGTCCTGCTCACAGTGTTCAGCTAGATCCGTTCCTGCTATTTACAATTAGTGCAGTGCGTCCTGCTCACAGTGTTCAGCTAGATCCGTTCCTGTTATTTACATTTAGTGCAGTGCGTCCTGCTCACAGTGTTCAGCTAGATCCGTTCCTGCTATTTACAATTAGTGCAGTCAGTGCGTCCTGCTCACAGTGTTCAGCTAGATCCGTTCCTGCTATTTACATTTAGTGCAGTGCGTCCTGCTCACAGTGTTCAGCTAGATCTGTTCCTGCTATTTACATTTAGTGCAGTGCGTCCTGCTCACAGTGTTCAGCTAGATCCGTTCCTGCTATTTACATTTAGTGCAGTCAGTGCGTCCTGCTCACAGTGTTCAGCTAGATCCGTTCCTGCTATTTACATTTAGTGCAGTCAGTGCGTCCTGCTCACAGTGTTCAGCTAGATCTGTTCCTGCTATTTACATTTAGTGCAGTCAGTGCGTCCTGCTCACAGTGTTCAGCTAGATCTGTTCCTGCTATTTACATTTAGTGCAGTGCGTCCTGCTCACAGTGTTCAGCTAGATCCGTTCCTGCTATTTACATTTAGTGCAGTGCGTCCTGCTCACAGTGTTCAGCTAGATCCGTTCCTGCTATTTACATTTAGTGCAGTGCGTCCTGCTCACAGTGTTCAGCTAGATCTGTTCCTGCTATTTACATTTAGTGCAGTCAGTGCGTCCTGCTCACAGTGTTCAGCTAGATCCGTTCCTGCTATTTACATTTAGTGCAGTCAGTGCGTCCTGCTCACAGTGTTCAGCTAGATCTGTTCCTGCTATTTACATTTAGTGCAGTGCGTCCTGCTCACAGTGTTCAGCTAGATCTGTTCCTGCTATTTACATTTAGTGCAGTGCGTCCTGCTCACAGTGTTCAGCTAGATCCGTTCCTGCTATTTACATTTAGTGCAGTCAGTGCGTCCTGCTCACAGTGTTCAGCTAGATCCGTTCCTGCTATTTACATTTAGTGCAGTCAGTGCGTCCTGCTCACAGTGTTCAGCTAGATCCGTTCCTGCTATTTACATTTAGTGCAGTGCGTCCTGCTCACAGTGTTCAGCTAGATCCGTTCCTGTTATCTTCCTACTGACAGGCAGGCTTGTCTGGTTACAGTATATAAAGCTACCTGAAGAAAATTACAGGTGTTCTATCCCAGCTTAGTGCAGCTACAGGCCATTAGTATGTCTGGAAGGCCAAGAAGGAGAGGCAGACAGTCACAAGCCAATAAGAGAGGGCAAGCAGGCTCTGTGTCTAGTGCTGGTCGTGGAGACGGTGCATCCTCATCAGCCCGTGGCCATGGGACACGCTTGGCCTTTTTTTCGGCAGCTGGCCGTGTTGAGCCGCAACATGCAGAAAACTTGGTCGAGTGGATGACCAAGCCGTCCTCATCCTCCTCCATCCTCTCTCACCCATGCCCAGGGTGCTTTGTCTGGCAAAGCAGCGGCCTCTTCCCTCAGCTCAATGTCATCAGTGACTCCTTCCCTAGCTCCACCATGTCCTCATGAGGATTCCCTCGAACTGTTTGACCACAGTGTTGGGTACATGCTCCAGGAGGATGCCCAGCGTTTGGAAGGCTCTGATGATGATACTGAGCTCGATGAAGGCAGTAACATGAGCACGGACAGAGGGGGTGCCCAAGAAGGACAGCAATCTGGCAGTCATGCTCCCCCTGCTGCAGCATACTGCCAGGTTTGCTCCAGTGATGAGGAGGGAGGGGATGATGAGGTCACTGACTCAACGTGGGTGCCTGATAGGAGAGAGGAGGAGGAGGAGGAGGAGGAGGTGGCACATCACCAACGAGGCAGGATGCCCTCCAGGGGCCAGCCTAAGGGCAGCACATTGACTGCATCACACCCCAAAGCTCCACATGTGCAGGGCGCTGCAGTCTCTGCGCGTTATTCAAAAAGTTCTTTGGTGTGGGCCTTTTTTGAGACGAGTGCATCAGATCGCACCGCTGCTATTTGCAACATATGTCTCAAGCGTATCTCACGTGGCCAAAACATCTCCCGCTTGGGCACCACATGCTTGACCAGACATATGTTGACCTGCCATGCAGTTCGTTGGCAAGCATATCTAAAAGACCCACACCAAAGAACAAAGAGGATCTCTCCTTGCTCCTCATCAGCTGAGATTTCCAACCCCACTAGACCTTCAGTCCTCTCTGAGACCTGCAGTGAGAGGAATGAAGGTGTAGAATTAGGTGTGTCACAGCCAAGTACTTGTGGGCAATCTGCTTTTGGTACACCGACGCCAGATTGTACCAGGCAAATTTCCCTGCCCCAGCTGCTGCACCGCCGAAAGAAGTTTGCTCCCAGCCATCCACATGCCCAGCGGTTGAATGCTAGCTTGGCAAAATTGCTAGCACTTCAACTGCTGCCTTTTCAGTTGGTAGACTCTGCCCCCTTCCGTGAGTTTGTGGAATGTGCGGTTCCTCAGTGGCAGGTACCCAAACGCCACTTTTTCTCACGGAAGGCGATTCCAGCTCTCTACCGGCATGTGGAAGGCAATGTCCATGCCTCGCTGGACAGGGCGGTCAGCGGTAAGGTGCATATTACCGCTGACTCATGGTCCAGCAGGCATGGACAGGGACGTTACTTAAGTTTCACGGCGCATTGGGTGACTCTGCTGGCAGCTGGGAAGGATGCAGGACAAGGTGCAGTAGTGTTGGAGGTTGTTCCGCCACCACGCCTCCAAAATGCTGATTGTGACACACCTCTCTCCTCCACCCCCTCCTCTTCTTCTTCCTCCATGGCCTCTTCCTCAGAACCAGCGGTGCTCCGTAGGCGTTCAAGGGGCTACGCAAGTACGCAGGCCAAAAGATGCCATGCGGTGCTTGAGCTGGTGTGCTTGGGGGACAGGAGCCACACTGGGGCAGAGGTTCTGTCAGCTCTGCAGGGGCAGGTTCAGAGGTGGTTGACGCCACGCCAACTTAAGGCAGGAATGGTGGTTTGCGACAATGGCACCAACCTCCTCTCTGCCCTCCGACAGGGACAACTGACCCATGTGCCCTGTTTGGCTCACGTCCTTAACTTGGTGGTGCAGCGGTTCTTGGGCAGGTACCCGGGCTTACAGGATGTCCTGAGGCAGGCCAGGAAAGTCTGTGTGCATTTCCGCCGGTCATATAATGCCAGTGCTCGGCTGACGGACCTCCAAAAGGAGTTTAACCTGCCCAAGAACCGCCTAATCTGTGACATGCCCACCAGGTGGAACTCGACATTGGCCATGCTGCAGCGGCTGCACACGCAGCAGAGGGCCATAAATGAGTAACTGTGCGACTATGGCACCAGGACAGGGTCAGGGGACCTTGGTTTTTTTTCCCCACGCCAGTGGGCCATGATCAGGGATGCATGCACTGTCCTGTCACCATTCGAGGAGGCCACGAGGATGGTGAGCACTGACAGTGCATGCATCAGTGACACTGTCCCCCTTGTCCACCTGTTGGAGCACACGCTGCGTGGAATAATGGACAGGGCACTTGAGGCAGAACAGAGGCAGGAAGAGGAGGACTTCCTTAGCTCTCAAGGCCCCCTTTATCCAGACAGTGTTCCTGCGTGCCCGCCGATCACACAGGAAGAGGACGAGGAGGAGGAGGAGGAGGAGGAGGAAGATTGTGTCAGTATGGAGGTGGAGCCTGGCACTCAGCATCAGCAGTCTTTAAGGGATCAGTCCCAAGGAACACATGGACTTGTACGTGGCTGGGAGGAGGTGGCTGCGGACGTTGTTGTCCTTAGTGACCCAGAGGACTCCGGACCGAATGCCTCAGCAAACCTACGCTGCATGGCCTCCCTGATCCTGCAAAGCCTGCGTAAGGATCCTCGTATTCGTGGTATCAAGGAGAAGGACCAATACTGGCTGGCAACCCTCCTTGATCCACGTTACAAGGGTAAGGTTGCGGACCTTATCTTGCCATCGCAGAGGGAGCAGAGGATGAAACATCTTCGGGAGGCCTTGCAGAAAGGTCTGTGCAACGCGTTCCCAGAGACTGGGAGGTTACAAACTCCTGTTTCTGGACAACGTGTTGCTGAGGCTTCGGTCAGTCAAAGAAGGAGCGGTGGAGAAGGTGGCCGTCTGACCGATGCGTTCAGACAATTTTTTGGTCCGCAGCCCCAAGGTATGATCGGTTCCAGCAACCATCGCCAGCGTCTGTTTTACATGGTGCAGGAATACCTAGGGGCAAGATCAGACTTGGACACCTTTCCCACCGAAAATCCTCTGGGTTACTGGGTCTTGAGGATGGATCACTGGCCAGAGCTTGCACAGTATGCAATTGAGCTACTGGCCTGTCCTGCATCCAGCGTTCTTTCGGAACGCACATTCAGTGCTGCTGGAGGCGTGGTAACCGATCACAGGGTGCGTCTGTCCACTGACTCGGTCGATCGGCTGACCTTCATAAAAATGAATCAGTCTTGGATCACCACCAGCTACCAAGCACCTGATGCTGATGTAACTGAATAATTTTTTTCAGATCCCTTCAAAGACTGCCTATGCTGATGCTGAGTGACTATCCCTGAGTAATTATCCTCTTCCTCCTCAATCATCACGCTGATAGCTTGTAAGAACATTTTTGGTTCTGGGCGCCACCACCAGTGCCTAAGGCACAATTTTTCAGCCCCTGTATAACAGGGGCGTGTAATTACAATTTTTGATGTAATACTTTGCAGCAGGGCTCGTTCCTGCATTCCAACTAGAGTGTCTGTGAGGGGTTACAGTGTTGTGGCACCAGCACCAGTGCCTAAGGCCCAATTTTTCTGCCCCTGTCTAACAGGGGCGTGTAATTACAATTTTTGATGCAATACTTTGCAGCAGGGCTCGTTCCTGCGTTCCAACTAGAGTGTCTGTGAGGGGTTGCAGTGTTGTGGCACCAGCACCAGTGCCTAAGGCCCAAGTTTTCTGCCCCTGTCTAACAGGGGCGTGTAATTACAATTTTTGATGCAATACTTTGCAGCAGGGCTCGTTCCTGCGTTCCAACTAGAGTGTCTGTGAGGGGTTGCAGTGTTGTGGCACCAGCACCAGTGCCTAAGGCCCAATTTTTCTGCCCCTGTCTAACAGGGGCGTGTAATTACAATTTTTGATGCAATACTTTGCAGCAGGGCTCGTTCCTGCGTTCCAACTAGAGTGTCTGTGAGGGGTTGCAGTGTTGTGGCACCAGCACCAGTGCCTAAGGCCTAATTTTTCAGCTCCTGTTCAACAGGGGCATGTAATTACAATTCTTGATCTAATATTTCACAGCAGGGCCCTGTGAGGGCTTACAGTGTTTTGGCCACAGCAACACCTAAGGCCCAAATTTCTGCTGAGTATATAGGGCAGGACCCTACTTTCAAACATCTAACTTACAAACGACTCCTACTTGCAAACGGAAGGAGACAACAGGAAGTGAGATGAAATCTACCCCTAGGAAGGGAAATTCTCTCATGTAAGAGTTAATATGGGAAAACAATTTCTCCTTTCCACTGATGCTTTCCAATCCTTGTTCCACAAAAAAACCCAAATTTTCAAAAAACATTTTTCATTGGGACAAAAAAGTGAGGTGAAATCTTCTGAAGAGGAGGAAAGACGCAAAACAAATGTCACAGGGGTGATAACCCTTCCCTATGTTTTCCAAAAAGCTTAGAAAAGATTTTTTGGCTGGAGCTAAACACGTTAAAAATGTTCAAAATTACAAAGAGATTCTACTTAACAACAAACCTACAGTCCCTGTCTTGTTTGCACCGCCTGTATACTGCTGTTCAGAGTATATAGGGACCTTTCCTTATTTTAATTTGGGTGCGGGGTTCCCCTTAATATCCATACAAGACCCAAAGGGCCTGGTAATGGACTGGGGGGTACCCATGCCGTTTGTCTCACTGATTTTCATCCATATTGCCAGGACCCGACATGACATTAAACCCGCAAGCAGTTTTAAATGAGATTTTTTCCTTTAAAAATGACATTTGGTGCAGGGACTGTTCTAAACATGGGAAACACGCGTCACTTTACAGGCATACTATAGACACCCCCCAGGTACGATATTTAAAGGAATATTTCACTTTTTTTTTTTTACTTTAAGCATCATTAAAATCACTGCTCCCGAAAAAACGGCCGTTTTTAAAAGTTTTTTTTGCATTGATACATGTCCCCTGGGGTAGGACCCGGGTCCCCACACCCTTTTTAGGACAATACCATGCAAATTAGCCTTTAAAATGAGCACTTTTGATTTCGAACGTTCGAGTCCCATAGACGTCAATGGGGTTCTAACGTTCGTGCGAACTTGCGGTCCGTTCGCGGGTTCTGGTGCGAACCGAACCGGGGGGTGTTCGGCTCATCCCTATTCAGGACATCCACAAGACACATGGCAGAACCCAAGGGAATCCCAGGCCGGCCTCCTCCCATTGTTGTCCCTGCAGCCTCCAGGAGGTCACACGGCTATAAGTCAGGTGATCGGAATCATTTCCTACAGGAAAAGACTGGACAAGTTAGGGTTCTACAATACTAAATTGTCATATTCATGACGGTTTTTCCCATATCTCTGCTCTGGGTTTTAGAACATTTTCTATATACAGTATCTCACAAAAGTGAGGGAGGAGCCTGTGACGTGACGTCATTACGTTTTCTCTGTGATTGATGGGACATACATAGTAAGCAGGCGGAAGCTCGTGGAGACGCCGCGATCGTGATGCTCGGTCATACGCTGTTTTTGATGGAAGTTTCTTGTAAGTGCAATCTTTTAGCTTAATAAATTTTACTGTTTTGCAATTTTACGCTATGGGAGCTTTTTCTTGATTTTTGTCTTTTGAGTTCCACATACTGGAAAGATCGGCATAGGTTTGTGGGTGACCTGTTAATTTCCCAAATGCCTGGTGGGACCACTGTCATGGTGGTCATCCTGAGCTGGTAAGGAGCCTCATACCTCACTTGGGTGCAAGTCACTTTGGATGTTGGATTCACCTGTGTCACACCTCTCCAGAATATATCCATTTTGATTATCCACTTACTTCACTTATGGACTTTTTTCTCTGCAACAATCTTGGGACTTACTTTATCACTTTTTTATGTTCTATAATTTTTCACATGTGACAATTGTTGAGACATTTGTCTCTGCTCTTCATAGGAGACTTGTTGTGTGTTTTTTAATTTATTGCTTGGTGGATCAATCACCTCTGCATGATTTTCTCTAGTATGATTTATTATTTTATTTAGTTTTAGCGCTGCACTTATTTTGTTTTTTTTTGGTGTTTGGAGTTTAGTATTGGACTTTTTAGTGCTGGCAGCTTTTACATTTCACATATTAATTTACACTGTTCTAGCGCAGCGTTAACCCTCTCCTTGGGTTTCTTTGACTTTAATTGCTTCACTATTTGTCACCACGTATACTGGATATGCTTTTACTAGTTTGGGTCTTTTGTTTCTTTGTCCTGCTGAAAGTGTTTCAGGACATCCACAAGACACATGGCAAAACCCAAGGGAATCCCAGGCCGGCCTCCTCCCATTGTTGTCCCTGCAGCCTCCAGGAGGTCACACGGCTATAAGTCAGGTGATCGGAATCATTTCCTACAGGAAAAGACTGGACAAGTTAGGGTTTTACAATACTAAATTGTCATATTCATGACGGTTTTTCCCATATCTCTGCTCTGGGTTTTAGAACATTTTCTATATACAGTATCTCACAAAAGTAAGTACACCCCTCACATTTTTGTAAATCTTTTCTTCTATCTTTTCTTCCATCTTTTCATGTGACAACACTGAAGAAATGACACTTTGCTACAATGTAAAGTAGTGAGTGTACAGCTTGTATAACAGTGTAAATTTGCTGTCCCTTCAAAATAACTCAACACACAGCCATTAATGTCTAAACCGCTGGCAACAAAAGTCAGTACACCCCTAAGTGAAAATGTCCAAATTGGGCCCAAAGTGTCGATATTTTGTGTGGCCACCATTATTTTCCAGCACTGCCTTATCCCTCTTGGGCATGGAGGTCACCAGAGCTTCACAGGTTGTCACTGGAGTCCTCTTCCCCTCCTCCATGACGACATCACAGAGCTGGTGGATGTTAGAGACCTTGCGCTCCTCCACCTTCCGTTTGAGGATGTCCCACAGATGATCAATAGTGTTTAGGTCTGGAGACATGCTTGGCCAGTCCATCACCTTTACCCTCAACTTCTTTAGCAAGGCAGTGGTGGTCTTGGAGGTGTGTTTGGGGTGGTTATCATGTTGGAATACTGCCCTGCGGTCCAGTCTCTGAAGGGAGGGGATCATGCTCTGCTTCAGTATGTCACAGTACATGTTGGCATTCATGGTTCCCTCAATGATCTGTAGCCCCCCAGTGCCGGCAGCACTCATGCAGCCCCAGACCATGACACTCCCACCACCATGCTTGACTGTAGACAAGACACACTTGTCTTTGTCCTCCTCACCTGGTTGCCCCCACACACACTTGTCACCATCTGAACCAAATAAGTTTATCTTGGTCTCATCAGACCACAGGACATGGTTCCAGTAATCCATGTCCTTAGTCTGCTTGTCTTCAGCAAACTGTTTGTGGACTTTCTTGTGCATCATCTTTAGAAGAGGCTTCCTTCTGGGACGACAGCCATGCAGACCAATTTGATGCAGTGTGCGGCGTATGGTCTGAGCACTGACAGGCTGACCCCCCCCCCCCCCCACCCCTACAACCTCTGCAGCAATGCTGGCAGCACTCATACGTCTATTTCCCAAAGACAACCTCTGGATATGACGCTGAGCACGTGACCTCAACTTCTTTGGTGGACCATGGCGAGGCCTGTTCTGAGTGGAACCTGTCCTGTTATACCGCTGTATGGTCTTGGCCACCGTGCTGCAGCTCAGTTTCAGGGTCTTGGCAATCTTCTTATAGCCTAGGCCATCTTTATGTAGAGCAACAATTCTTTTCTTCAGATCCTCAGAGAGTTCTTTGCCATGAGGTGCCATGTTGAACTTCCAATGACCAGTATGAGAGAGTGAGAGAGATGACACCAAATTTAACACACCTGCTCCCCATTCACACCTGAGACCTTGTAACACTAACAAGTCACATGACACCGGGGAGGGAAAATGGCTAATTGGACCCAATCTGGACATTTTCACTTAGGGGTAAACCGGAAAGAGATCATTCATAATACAGTAATAATAATACGTATACATACAGTATGTAATAAACATGAAGGTAGGTCTACCCCATAATCAAATGACAGTGTTCCAAAGCACTGTGTATTACAAGCAACTGACATTTAAAAAAATAAAAAATAAAATACTTGTTTTAGCTTTTTTTTTTTTATTATTCAAGTGCTGTTGTTCTCCCATTGCCTCTTTACAGCCACTTATCTGTCTACATACACTCCAGCAATTGGAGGTGACAACAGTGGATCACGTTTGTGTGATGTGTGCTTAAACAGACACTTGTAGTCTCCATCAGAAGCTTTGTGTGACAGGGTGACAACCCAGGCGTACATTTGGAGGCAGGGACAGAGCGTTGTCACCCTATAACAGGAAATGCCCTCATGGTCAGGATCACCAGAGATTATTTTATTGAAAGCTGCAGATTTAAAATGATTGAAAGTTACTTTTGAAAATTGATGTTATTATGGTAAAGATTATTTGAGATTTGGGTTTACATCCACTGTGTAAAGAGTAATAAACTTTTATTCACCATTACTAGTTAAAGTGGATGTAAAGCTGCTCTCATCCTTTCTAAACTCCTGCCATAGGGGTTATCTATAAGGATATACACGTCTCCTGCATGTATATTTACATGTCAAATGTCTCCCCTCTGTCTGTTATGAGACCCGAAAAACTGCAGATTCTGTGGGCGGGGTCTGTTGTCTGGAGCTCGGTGGGTGGAGTCGTGATGTCAGTAGACTCCCCGCCCACCTCTACACTCCCCTTGTCAATATGCATTTTCTCCTATGTATTTCTTACACTGAACTTCTGCTATGATCACCAACATCCAGTCAAAGCCCAGATAAGTCACCACATGACGTCAGCATGTCCAATCATGCTGAGGTGTGGAGCAGCCAATCCTGGGAGAGCTGGAGAAGAAAGGAGGAGGGGGATCTGAAGTACACAGAATGCCTCTCTCACACTTGTGCATGAGATATGTAAATCACCTCTCACTCACGGCAAGGGGCAAGAACCGACTCCTATTTCTCTGTGTGTCAGTTTTTATCTCACTGAAAAAGATAAGAGCTGGATTAACTTTTTGTGGCAAGACTGGGCATAGATGACATGAAATCCTATACTGTACAAGGTGCAAGCCTTAATTAACAAAACATTTGTTTGGGGTTTACATCCACTTTAATGCCCCGTACACACGATCGGATTTTCCCAACGGAAAATGTTTGATTGGAGCTTGTTGTCGGAAATTCCGACCGTGTGTAGGCTCCATCGGACATTTTCCATCGGAATTTCCGTCACACAAAATTTGAGAGTTGGTTCTCAAATTTTCCGACAACAAAATCCGTTGTCGTAAATTGCGATCGTTCGTACACAATTCCGATGCACAAAGTGCCACGCATGCTCGCAATCAAGCAGAAAGCAGCACTGGCTATTGAACTTCATTTTTCTCGGCTCGTCGTACGTGTTGTAAGCCACCGCGTTCTTGACGTTCGGAATTTCCATTTGTGTGACCGTGTGTATGCAAGACAAGTTTGAGCCAACATCCGTCGGAAAAAAAAAACATGGATTTTGTTGTCGGAAAATCCTATTGTGTGTACGGGGCATTAGAGTTTCTACTGGTTAGATTGTGGCTGGGAGTGCAGCCGGTCTTGCGCTGTCCTGCCACAAATAACAATATTTCTTTCATTTTCATTTTTTGTGTCTTAACTTTAATCCTGTATTTAACCACACAGCTCAGTTTTATATGAATCCAATTTAAAGCAAACTGAAATTTTATATGATTTTTTATTATTATTTATACAAAATGCACAAAACACTTTTTACTTCTTAAAGCTAAACTCCAGGTTTAGTAAATATCTAAATCCATCAGTCATGAGTATTCTTTGTATATCTCTGTAATCTTTGTGTATTTCTTCCAGATCTGTGCAATAATCCAGTGAGAGACTTCCTGTAATAATGACCGCTCACTGCTGCTCTCTCTCCTTGTGCAGGGGGACTGGTCTTGTCTCCTCCCCCCTCCTGCAGTTTTCTGCAGGCAGCCTGTAGTGGGTGGAGTCTACTGGGCCACTCCCACAGCTCTGCTCTCTCCCAATCTTTGTGCAGGCTGATTGGTCTTGTCTCCGCCCCCTCCAGTAGTTTTCTGCAGGCAGCCTGTAGTGGGTGGAGTCTGCTGGGCCTTCCCACAGCTCTGCTCTCTCCCTATCTTTGTGCAGGGTGACTGGTCTTGTCTCCGCCCCCTCCTGCAGTTTTCTGCAGGCAGCTTGTAGTGGGTGGAGTCTGCTGGGGCACTCCCACAGCTCTGCTCTCTCCCTATCTTTGTGCAGGGTGACTGGTCCTGTCTCCGCCCCCTCTATTAGTTTTCTGCAGGCAGCCTGTAGTAGGTGGAGTTTGCTGGGCCCCTCCCCCAGCTCTGCTCTCTGCACAGGCTCGTGTACAGCACAGTGATGATGTCACTGCTCCATTTACAAAGTAATATCTTGGTTTGTAAAGGAATTTGCTGCCAACAAAGTGGATTTATATCCTCGGGGTGCTATTGAGGAACTTATGTAAAGTATTTGTGCCTGGAGTTCAGTTTTAAACTCATGATGCCCTTGCTAAACAATCAGTGGCAGAAATCATTGGCCTTCTTTCTTTTATTTATACCGCAATTCAAGGATATCATTGACACTGCCATCTCTATCCAGGAAATGCAGCAGCTGTGCTAAAGTCTAAATGTTTATTGAGTTTACCTCAAAGTGTATGTCTTGCCAAATATGTTTTTATTGTTTTGGATAGAGTAGGGAAGAGTTAAAACCCAATACAAACAAACGGCCACTGCCCCGCCTATAACTGGCCGTAGTATGGAAGGGCGACGCATGTCAAACAAATACAAAGAGAAACTCCCAGCTCAACTTACCAACCAGCCTGCAACCAATCGATTTTGTCCTGTCTAAAAGTTCTAATGCCCCGTACACACGGTCGGTCCTAGGATTTTTTCCGACGGATGTTGGCTCAAACTTGTTTTGCCTACACACGGTCGCACAAAGTTGTCGGAATTTCCGATCGACAACAACGCGGTGACGTCAAGCACGTACGACGAGACTAGAAAAGGCCAGTTCAGAACCAAGCGAGGCACCCTTTGGGCTCCTTTTGCTAATCTCGTGTTAGTAAAAGTTTGGTGAGAGACGATTCGCGCTTTTTCAGACTCGTGGCTTTCAGATCGTTTTCTGCCGTTCAGTTTGTGCTTGTGGGTTTGTATCTGCTCTTCAGTGCGTGCAAGCAAGTTCCGTGTGACTTTAAGGAGTCATTGTATTCTTGTTCGTTCGTTACTGTTTTTCAGGTCGCTCTTCACAGGCCTTGCTGTTCTTCAGTGCGTTCTGTTACTTCGTTCTGAGCAGCCGACCGTTTTCTAGCCATGTTTCGTATGCGTACTCCTCGTAGAGTTCGTGCTGTGCGGGGGCTTGGTGTTGGGGTCCTGACCTTGACACAAGTCCAGTCCATGAACAGGGTGGGGAGGAGTTCATGGACCAAGAATTGGTTGCTTCAGCGTGACCAGTTCTGTCACATGCCATTGCTCCGTGAGATCCGTGAGAATAATCCTGATGATTTCAGGAACTTTCTCTGGATGACGGACCCCGTGTTTCACCGTTTTGTTGGCTTCGCTGACCCCCTATATCAGCAGGCAGGATACCTGCATGAGGCAAGCCATCACTCCGGAGCAGAGGTTGGTCGCTACCTTGCGGTATTTGGCCACAGGGAGAAGCCTGCAGGACCTCAAGTTCTCGACAGGCATCTCCCCCCAGGCTCTGGGGAACATTATCCCAGAGACCTGTTCTGCCATCATTCAGGTCCTGCAGAAGGAGTATATGAAGGTAAGATTTTTATCCTTTAATATCACATTTTATTGTATTGAATGTTTGCTAATATATTGTATTTCTTTCCTCATTCCCTAATTACAATGATTGTATTATGCTGTGAATGTCCCCTTTGTTCTCATGCATGCTGGATTTTTATGTAATTATTCTTTTATGTCCTTCATACATATTTGCCCTTCAATAACCTCCCCAGCATGGTGTCTCCTGCCCCTATATTCACCTCATGTAGTCACTTAACAATGTATTTTATCAGCTCCATAGTAGTGCTTTACCCCAAACACCCCCTAAAATGTTAGGAAATGTTATTTTTGATTTAAATTCAGGCAGAGGGCCAGAGGCTTTTTTTTGTGGTGTCCCCAATTTTTTTGGAACCCTCCCTCCCCCCAACTGCTAAGTCAGCTGATCCCAATTCTCTATCCTCAATCATCTATCTGCTGACTTTGCCAAACCCATACACACTATACCCATCTCTTTACTGGTCAGATTTATGGATGAATTCCCCAAAGCATGTAGTGCAAGGGCCTGCCTGTATACTTTCCAATGGTACTGTTTATAGTTCTTGTATCCTCTTATGATCTTGATAGGTAATAGCAGAATGTCCAAATGTGCTCAAATGTGTACAGTGTGTATTTATATCTTTGTATTATGACACTTCTTACCTGTCCAGTGGGCTGCCAATAGTGTAACTAAGGATGGGCTGTTCCAAGTAATACCCTGTATTTAGGCATTCATCTCTCAATGAAGTGAAGAGGGTTACCTGTCCAAGAGTCCCCCCCCCCTATAATGTTAGAAATGGCCCATGAGAGGGGGGGGGGGGATATGATAGGTGTACCTTATACTTTGTTGTTGTTAATTTCCCCTTAATAAATGCTATCTGGAGGTTGACCCATAATGTTTGTGTCTAATCTGCTTGCCAGGTTTCTTTGCCAAAATAGTAATGTTTATTGTTTTTTCCTCAACAGTTTCCTTCCACGCCACAGGAATGGCAGACTGTGGCCTCCCACTTTGCCCAGCGGTGGGACTTTCCTAACTGCGGAGGGGCAATTGATGGGAAACACGTCCACATCGTCCCACCACCCAACTCGGGGGCGTACTATTATAATTACAAGGGGTTTAATAGTATAGTGATGTTGGCGGTGGTGTCGGCTAATTACGACTTCTTGTATGTGGACGTGGGGAAGAATGGCCGGATGTCCGATGGTGGAGTGATCGCCCAGACGGAGTTCTACAGGCGTCTCCAGAATGGCAGCTTGGACTTGCCACCTCCAGAGGACAATGTTGAAGGTCTCCCATTTGTGTTCGTGGCTGATGAAGCATTTGCGCTGGGGGACCACCTGATGCGGCCATTCCCGATGAGGACCCTCACCCCGGAACAGAGGGTTTTTAATTACCGGCTGGCCAGAGCCCGAAGAGTGGTGGAGAACACATTTGGAATCCTGGCCAGCCGGTTCCGATTATTTATGACACCCATCCATATGGCGGAGTATAAACTGAACCACATAATACTTGCCTGCTGTGTTCTCCATAATTTTTTAAGAAAACATTCAGCAAACTATGCTGGCTCAGTTGGGCCTGAGGCCGGAAATCCAAATCCATCAACACTGACGGCGCTTGAAAGTGGCCGTCCTGGCTTGCCCTCCCTGAGTGCCCATGATGTCCGGTTACGCTACCTGTAGTTCTTTGCGGGTAGGGGGGCTATCAATATGCCAGACAATCTGTGAAAACTTTTGAAAATAAAAACCAACCCAAAAAAATTCTTTGTGGACATTTACTGCTTGTGTTTCTTTTAGCTGACCCTGACAGAAATGTGTTGAGTGCAGAAAATGTCGTGATTGGGTAGCCTTAGAAAAAACTGTGTTGGCTGGTAATTCCTAAATGCAAAAACACATTTCACTACAAGTGCACTTGCAACTGCACTGAACCTGCACTTGTAGTGCAAAGTGTCTTTTCCCTTAGGAAATAACCCCCATTTTGGCATAAAAGAGCAATTACATCACCCCAAAAGTGTTGTAGTGTTGAGACAATAATCCACACATTCTTGATTAAGCCACTTTTTTATAGCTGCACAATCACATGTGCATTTACGAAAGGTTTTTAAAACAAACCAACATGTTTGTTGTATAACAATGTTTGCAGTAGCATTATGAAAATTCAAAATATCCATTTCAGATAAAACAGGCCTGTGTAAAACCAACAAGAAAGCCTAAAAACTTGAACTTACAAAGTTCACATTAGGTAAAACCTGAAGGCTATATCAGACATCAGTATTTAGGAACTGGGTTTGATATAGCATTCAGATGGGGGGAAATCACCCCTGGAAAAGCCAAATTTGGAAGATGCACACAAATTTACAAATGTCAACATGTGCTATCTGCCATCAGGGGGGATCAAGGGACGTGTTTTGGGGGAGCAAGCCCTTCCTCAACGCGACTTTATAATTGAGGAAGGGTTTGCACCCCCAAAACGCGTCCATTGATCTCCCGTGATGGCAGATAGCACATGTTGGCACACTGTGTGCATCCTCCAAATTTGGCTTTTCAAAACATTGAAAAATATTTGAAAAGATTGCACCACAATAAAACAGGTGATTTTGTGGGGTTTAAATTTGCCCCAAAACATCAATGATGTTATTATTTTTTTTAATAACATCATTGATTTGTTGCTGGATGTTGTGCAATTCGAGATTACATCCCATGATCTCCCCGATCAGTATCTGGGCACTTTCAGAAGTAAAGCGTTCTGGATCCCTCACATCACGATCACCTAAAAAGAGATAAAGAACAAAAAAAAAGGTCTCAAAAATATGCCACCAGCCATCTCTTTTACCTGAGTCTGTGGTCGCAGACACTCACCTGTTGTGGTGCCAATCTCCACCACATCTTCTTCTTCCTCCTGCTCTTCTTCTTGTGTTGGTATTTCCCCTTCTTCCAGAGGTGGGGGGTCTCTGGTCTCCTGGGATGAGGGGTGTCCTCCGAGTCTTTTCTCCCCTATGTAAAACAAAAATGGTATAATTAGCACACAGATATTTGATGGCAGAACTAGAACTAGGAAACATTGCTTGGAAGTGGGGTACAATTGTCTATTTTAGCAGAGTTCCAAGATGTATTTTTTTTATTGCCCTTTGTCAAGCTGCAATACTTTACCGGTTTAGTTTTAACTTCACAGATGTAGCCCCCCCCCTATAGTATACACTGGAGCACCTGTGTGCCCCCCCTAATAAAAATGGTGTTCTTGTGTCCCACACTAGTGCTCCAGTGTCCAGATGTGAAAACAGCTGCTCAGTGTCCTCTCCTTACACACAATCTAGTTGGCATTTCATTCTAGTAACAAACCCATCTACACAAACAAATATTTGGCATCCAAGTAGGCCCCCAAAAATGTGTGAAAATGCATATGGCCTTAACAATGGTGTTCTAGAGGCCGAAAGAAAAATGTTTGATACGAACGAATAATGTGCCCATGAACATTAAAGTTGACCTTTGGAAACGTTACAACTAATCAAAGCATATGGAGCAGAACGAACGTAATAAAGACATAAAGAATAGGAACACAGCACAACTACTTACTTTTTTGCAGCACTCTCCGGATCTTTCGGTACTGCTCTGGCTCTCTCAACTTCAGGTCCGACCACCGCTTCCTGAGCTGATCTTTAGACCTTCGTACCCCGAAATTCCGCTCTAGACTCCTGACCACTTTCGCCATGATTTTGGCCTTTCGGATGTTGGGGTTGGGGTAAGGCCCATATTTCCCGTCATAGTCGGACTTATTCATGATGTCGACCATCTCCATCATCTCCCCAAACGACATATTTGTGGCCTTAAAACGTCTCCTTCTGGATCGGGACATGCCTGGATCCGCCCTTTCCTCCTCCTCCTCCTCCTCGTTGCTACAATTAGCCCGCACCTGCTGTATGTCCGCCATCATGCTCTTCACCCACTGCGCCGAACGAAAAGGGGCGAGGAATACACTAGAAAGAACGTCAGGGGCGGGCGGAGTTACACGCATGCGCAGTGTATATAAAGCGTAACACACGTGCGTATTACGTTTGATCTGTGAGCGGAGGAAGGAGCATTGCACGCGCTGATCGTAAAAACGAAGGTAAGAGACAAACTTGGGTCTATACTGCTTCTATAGATTGAGGCCTATATTGTAACAAGATTAGGAGAGTTTGGTCTGACATTAGGCTTTGTCTTGTGTTGTGTCTTGCAGTGAACATGGATATGGTCATGAAAGAAGATACTGACTTCATGTCAGTCTTCATTGATATGTTAAGGGAGCTGCCCTGTCTGTGGGAGATTACCCACCCCCATTACAAGAACCAAGCAAAGAGGAAGGCAGCACTGGAGTAATTGTGTGAAATTATGAAGCAGGTGATCCCCACGGCAGACATCCTCTATTTAAAGATTTTCATTGGTGGCCTGAGGAGCACATATCTGAGGGAGCGCAGGAAAGTCCTGGATTCACAGAGATCCGGAGCAGCAGATGACATCTATGTCCCCAGGATGTTGTACTACGACAGGCTGCATTTTCTGGCAGGCCAGACTGAACCCAGGCCATCCCTCTCCAGTCTTCCTTCCACACTTCCTTCCCGTCCGGCTGAGGCTTCTGATGCCCAACCTGGGCCTTCCAGGCCACATGTGGAGGAGCCCAGATTGAGCCAGGTATAGCATTCTTCTAAATATTTCTGCTTGTCCAATCAATGATGTTAAAGCGGGATTCCACTGTTTCTGAGTTGTTGTTTTTTTGGCACAATGAAAAATATTAAGACACAAGAATAAGTAACTCACGTATTCCATTGCAAAAGACCTTTGCTGTCCGTTTTGTCCATAAATATAAACTTATATCATAGGATCATGACGGTATTCATCTTGCCTGTGGGCATGTGAAACCCACAGGCATGCTCTTCCGGGATACGATGCTGCTGTACGACCAGCATGCACCGCCCGTTCTATTCATGATCCCGCGCATGCGCAGTAGAGAGAAATCGGAGCGCCGTCAACAGCTCCGGTTGCCATCACAACGTCGTAATGACGTCACTCCCACTATGGAAGTCTCTCGAGAACTCTTGCAAAAGGCGGCCGCACTGACTCCTGGGAACAATGACACAAGCTCCCAGGAGCCAGTGCGGCTTACAGGAAGTGACTAATTAGCCGCTCCAGACACGCCCCTAACCGCAGCCTATGCTTCCTGCAGAAAACAAAGACAGCTGGAAGAACAAAGGTAAAGGCTGTAAAAAAAAAAAAAAGTGCCGTTTTGTCATTAGGACATTGCGGTAATCAGCTGCAGTTAGTGTAGGAAAATCGGGTGGAGCTCCGCTTTAACTAGATGTTAGTTTGGAAGTACTAATTTAGGATTGTGATTGATGATGCAAAAACTAAAACCATGTCCCTTTTTCATACACAGGGAAGTCTCAGCCAGGAGGTGGCCGGGCCGAGCCGGCTGGCTGATGTGCAGGTCCCTCCACCCACGGTGAAAACAGAAAGTGGCAGTAGGAGGAGTACCCTGGAGGAGGCGGCTATCAGATTTTTTTGTAGGGCTACTGAGGTCCTGGGAGCACCACACACCAGGCAGGAGAACATTGCTGCATTCATTGCATATAAAATGCAGAGGATGGAGGAGGGCCAACAAGCCATGTGTGAGGCCCTCATATCAGAGGCTCTGGAGAGAGGTATGAGGGGCCAAATGACACCTCAGACACACCTTTGTGATGGTCCTCCTCCTCCTCCCTCTCCTCCAGGTCCCCCCAGTCCTCCTCCAGGTCCCCCCAGTCCTCCTCCTCCTCCAGGTCCTACTCCTCCTCCTGCCACATCTACAACTGCACAGCGACAGCCCGGAAGGAAGTGTGAAAGGAAGACCAGAGAGTGATTGCCCTGGATCCAGTCTGGTCGGCCAAAAGATGCAGCCTCTTGTGGTACCACAGCCTGGGGACACTGATGTCATCTGCTGCTATCCCGATCTCTGTGAATCCCGGACCAGACTGCCCTCCCTCACATATGGACTCCTCAGGCCACCAATTTTGATGTTGAAGAATTGATGTCTGCCGTGGGGGTCCCAGGCTTCACTAATTTCTCATGTTTCTCCAGTGTTGCCTTCCTCTTTGTTTGGTTCTGATACCTTAATAAAGGATTTTTGTTTTGAATTATACTCTCCTATGTGTTTTACTTCAAAAATGATGGTTTGTTTGTGAGGATTCAGGTACATTTCAAATATACAATGTGAAATGAACAAGGGACACCAACAACAAAAAATCTCATGGAGATTAAATAATAAAAGATATCAATGGTGTTGGGGTAACTTGACACACAAAACACACACAAAAATATTCTGGAGTAAAAATAAAAATAACATTGAACAAAGATCAGCCTTGGAAAAAATCCAAACATTAAAGAAAAAAAAAAGGCTTAAAATCCCAAAAAAAAAAAAACGTAAAAAATATAAAACTGTCAGATGTGACAACTAATAACAATATATTGAGGGAATCCCACTAAAAAAACACAAATAAAAGTTTGTGAAAAGTGTGTGTGAATATGAGCAGCAAAACTACTTCATTCTTCTCACATTATAAAGAAGAAGAGAGTGCGCTGTATTAAACCATTTTTTACATTGCAGCGTGACGAAAGTGCTGTATCCATTGCGAACGCTAAGTTTACCAGAACGAGCTGTCCCGTGTCGGAATTTCTTCTGAGCATGCGTGGCACTTTGTGCGTCGGAACAGGCCACACACGGTCGGAATTGACGCGATCGGATTTTGTTGTCGGAAAATTTTATCTCCTGCTGTCCAACTTTGTGTGTCGGAAAATCCGATGGAAAATGTCCGATGGCGCCCACACACGGTCGGAATTTCCGACAACACGCTCCGATCGGACATTGTCCATCGGAAAATCCGACCGTGTGTACGGGGCATAAGAGTTAAAACCCTGTCCGCTTAGGTGTTCCCATCTATGGGCTATTGGAGAGATCTCCCTTCACTTCCTGTCCTTAGTATGCAACAGGAAGTTAGAGGAAATCCCTATGAAATGAGAGGAAATCTCCTCTTAGTTGTCACCAGAACAGGTGTACCCCATTGGCAGGGCTGCCTTAATGTATGGGGGCCCCAGGATAATCTTGCTTTACACTGTACTTGTCAACTGTCCCGGATTTGCCGGGACAGTGACACTTTTTACTAAGATGTCCCGGGATGGCCATGTCCAAGGCAGCATCCTGGAACCTGTACTGTGCCTTCCTGATCCCAGTATTGTGCCCTCCTGCCCCTCCCTGTACTGTACCCTCCTGATCCCAGTATTGTGCCCTCCTGCCCCTCCCTGTACTGTGCCCTCCTGATCCCAGTATTGTGCCCTCCTGCCCCTCCCTGTACTGTGCCTTCCTGATCCCAGCATTGTGCCCTCCTGCCCCTCCCTGTACTGTGCCCTCCTGATCCCAGTATTGTGCCCTCCTGCCCCTCCCTGTACTGTGCTCTCCTGATCCCAGTATTGTGCCCTCCTGCCTCTCCCTGTACTGTGCCCTCCTGATCCCAGTATTGTGCCCTCCTGCCCCTCCCTGTACTGTGCCCTCCTGATCCCAGTATTGTGCCCTCCTGCCCCTCCCTGTACTGTGCCCTCCTGATCCCAGTATTGTGCCCTCCTGCCCCTCCCTGTACTGTGCTCTCCTGATCCCAGTATTGTGCCCTCCTGCCCCTCCCTGTACTGTGCCCTCCTGATCCCAGTATTGTGCCCTCCTGCCCCTCCCTGTACTGTGCCCTCCTGATCCCAGTATTGTGCCCTCCTGCCCCTCTCTGTACTGTGCCCTCCTGATCCCAGTATTGTGCCCTCCTGATCCCAGTATTGTGCCCTCCTGATCCCAGTACTGTGCCCTCCTGATCCCAGTATTGTGCCCCCCTGCCCCTCCCTGTACTGTGCTCTCCTGATCCCAGTATTGTGCCCTCCTGCCCCCCCCCCCCCCGTATTCCCAGTATTTTTTGTGTTAGGTGCAGCCTGCTTAGTAATGTGTCATGTGACACTTATCTCTCACAGTACTGCCCCTGATAATGACTTCATCTGCTTTCCTCTCGGAAAAGATGGAGCCATCATTGTTCAGGCATCATTGAGAGGAAGGAGACTCCAAACATTTTACAAATAATCAGTGGCTGATGAAAATCTCCATTAGAGTACTGCCTTGCATCAAGATCCATATCAGAGTCCTCCTTTACACCAGGGTCCCTATCAGAGCCCCCCTTACATTAGTGTCTCAATCAGAGCTTCTCTGACATCAGTGTCCTCATCACAGCCCCCCTTTACTCAGGGTCCCCACTAGAGTTCCCCTTACATCAGGGTCCCCACCAGAGTTCCCCTTACATCAGTGTCCCTATTAGTGTCCCCTTTTACATCAGGGTCCCTATTAGAGCCACAACCTTACATCAGGGTCCCCATCAGAGCTCCCTTTTTCATCAGGGTCCCCATCAGAGTCCCCCCTTACATAAGGATCCCCCCAGAGTTCCCCCTTACATCAGGGTCCCCACCAGAGTTCCGCTTACATCAGTGTCTCCATCAGAGCCCCCTCTTTGATCAGGGTCCCCATCACAGTTCCCCTATTAGAGTCTCCATTTATATCAGGGTCCCCATTAGAGTCCCCCCTTATATCAGTGTCCCTATTAGGGTCTCCCTTTATATCAGGGTCCCCATTACAGTCCCCCCTTACATCAGTGTCCCTATTAGCATCTCCCTTTACATCAGGGTCCCCACTAGAGTCCCTCTTTACATCAGTGTCCCTATTAGCGTCTCCCTTCACATCAGGGTCCCCATTAGAGTCCCCCCCTTACATCAGTGTCCCCACCAGAGTCCCCCTTGAATCGGGGTCCCCATAAGAGTACCCTCTTACATCAGAAGAGAAGACCAGAGGCAGCCTCTGCTGACCTTATTGAATCAGTCCACATTGAAGATGTGCCACCAACCTGGTGTCTTGCCGAGAAAGTTCCCTAGGCGGATAAGTTCCCCCCCTGTACTGCGCAGGCGCAGCGCCTGCGCAGTACATACTACTGTCAGCCGCCGGAGATAGCCGAAGCTCAAATGCTTCAATCAGCTGTACACGGCGCCTGCGCCCTAGGTCCAGGTTCCTTCCCCACCATCCAAGTGGACCTAGAGGGGGAATCTAAAAGTGCCGAGCACAGCGAGGCCGTGCCCGAAGCGTGGCGAGCGAAGCAAGCCCGCGAGGGGCCCTCTTACAGTCGCCGCGTACAGCTGATTTTCAGCTGTTCTGCTTCGGCTATTTCCGCCGGATCCTACTGCGCAGGCGCAGTAGAGGGGGGAACTTATCCGCCGAGCGGAACTTTCTCGGCAGAACACCGGATAAAATCTTGTAGCTGGGCTGGGTGGGGCCCGTTGACCAATGTTTGAAGACCCCTTGGTCCTGGGTCAACATCTACTTCCTGGCTCAGAGATGACACAACATGTCAATTCCGGTGCTTCCGAAGTTCTGGGCCGTGTTCACACATGTCGGACATCATCTCAGCCTAGGCACAGTCCCTGGACTAGAGCTCAAGGATGGATTTTAGGGATAAAAGGTGGAGCTGTCCCCATAAATGATATTGTTGCTGTACATTGTAACAGGTCCACTCCCCCCCCCCCCCCCCCCCATCGGTAGCCTCAGGCTTGGTGGAATACTCCAATTATCCTTTTTCTTACATTATCCCATCAACACAAACCTGTTTTCTGCCGGGGAGTATATTCTAATGTTGAGCACATCTATCTCTCCACATTATCTCTCCATCTCCCGGCCTCTTCTGGAAGTCGGTGAAGAAAGTTTGGAGCGCCGTGCCAAGAATACTCTCCGGAAAAGAGGCGTCTGCCAGAGATTAGCTGTTACTCCACAACTTAACTAAATCATTTATACGGGTAATGGACATCACCTTATTTATTGATTGATTTTGTTGTGGGTTCTAGCATCACTAATGCAGCACCCGCGTGGATATAAATCTTCTCCGCCAGACGCGGGAAGCTGTTAACTTCCAGAGCTTCTCGCCATCTGCGTTCACTTTCCGTATTACTTATTAACAAAGCAAAGGTTTAATATCTGGCGAGGTGCTAGTGGCTGACCACACCGCCGACATGCCGATAGATCATCTCCGTATGTTTTATGAGTAGGCGGTAAAGGGCAACCCAACTCATGGCTGATAAGGATTTACATCAGACTTTTCTTGATGGAGCACATAGTATGGTGACAGGATAGTTCTTCAGAGAAGCTCCACCTTGTATCATTAGGAAGCTGTCCTTCCTCTCTAGGCAGCCACTTTGACTGGGCATAGATGATGTCATCAGTCTGCTGCAGGCTGGAGGAAGCATTTCTTCAGTCTTCTCTCTCCCAGTGATCAGACTGTACATTGTAACTTCCCCTCCCCCAGTGATCAGACTGTACATTGTAACTCCCCCTCCCCCAGTGATCAGACTGTACATTGTAACTCCCCCTCCCCCAGTGATCAGACTGCAACATTGTAACTCCCCCTCCCCCAGTGATCAGACTGCAACATTGTAACTTCCCCTCCCCAGTGATCAGACTGTACATTGTAACTCCCCCTCCCCCAGTGATCAGACTATACATTGTAACTCCCCCTCCCCCAGTGATCAGACTATACATTGTAACTCCCCCTCCCCCAGTGATCAGACTATACATTGTAACTTCCCCTCCCCCAGTGATCAGACTGTACATTGTAACTCCCCCTCCCCCAGTGATCAGACTGTACATTGTAACTCCCCCTCCCCCAGTGATCAGACTGTACATTGTAACTTCCCCTCCCCCAGTGATCAGACTATACATTGTAACTTCCCCTCCCCAGTGATCAGACTGCAACATTGTAACTCCCCTCCCCCAGTGATCAGACTGCAACATTGTAACTCCCCTCCCCCAGTGATCAGACTGCAACATTGTAACTTCCCCTCCCCCAATGATCAGACTGCAACATTGTAACTCCCCTCCCCCAGTGATCAGACTGCAACATTGTAACTTCCCCTCCCCCAGTGATCAGACTGCAACATTGTAACTTCCCCTCCCCCAGTGATCAGACTGCAACATTGTAACTTCCCCTCCCCCAGTGATCAGACTGCAACATTGTAACTTCCCCTCCCCCAGTGATCAGACTGCAACATTGTAACTTCCCCTCCCCCAGTGATCAGACTGCAACATTGTAACTTCTCCTCCCCCAATGATCAGACTGTACATTGTAATCCCCTCCCCCAATGATCAGACTGTACATTGTAATCCCCTCCCCCAATGATCAGACTGCAACATTGTAACTTCCCCTCCCCCAATGATCAGACTGTACATTGTAACTTCCCCTCCCCTAGTGATCAGACTGTACATTGTAATCCCCTCCCCCAATGATCAGACTGCAACATTGTAACTTCCCCTCCCCCAATGATCAGACTGTACATTGTAACTTCCCCTCCCCTAGTGATCAGACTGTACATTGTAACTTCCCCTCCCCCAGTGATCAGGCTGTTTATTGTAACTTCCCCTCCCCCAATGATCAGACTGCAACATTGTAACTTCCCCTCCCCTAGTGATCAGACTGTACATTGTAACTTCCCCTCCCCCAGTGACCAGACTGCAACATTGTAACTTCCCCTCCCCCAATGATCAGACTGTACATTGTAACTTCCCCTCCCCCAATGATCAGACTGTACATTGTAACTTCCCCTCCCCCAGTGATCAGACTATACATTGTAACTTCCCCTCCCCAGTGATCAGACTGCAACATTGTAACTCCCCTCCCCCAGTGATCAGACTGCAACATTGTAACTTCCCCTCCCCCAGTGATCAGACTGCAACATTGTAACTTCCCCTCCCCCAGTGATCAGACTGTATATTGTAACATCCCCTCCCCCAGTGATCAGGCTGTTTATTGTAACTTCCCCTCCCCCAGTGATCAGACTGCAACATTGTAGCTTCCCCTCCCCCCAGTGATCAGACTGCAACACTGTAGCTTCCTCCATCCCCCCCAGCAGGGGCGGCCCGTCCATTAGGGGCGCCCGGGCACCGCCGCCCTTTCTCCTTGCCACCCCTCTGTATGCAATGGACCACCCATCCCCTGTTCATGTGTCCGGCCCCTTTCTGGTCACCGGTCGCATGAATTACAGTGGCGTGTTTTTTTTAAGCACCTGATTAGAACCAGAGGCTTTAATAGGCTTCAAAATAGAGTAGGCTCGGGTCGCAGAGAGAGCGCTCCAATCCCACCCAGGTGTGTTACAATAGCAAATGAATATTTGCTGTTGCAACACTGATCCTCCTCCCGGCCAATCGGGTAGCGGATTCCGGGGACTGTGCAGTGGAGATGACAGATCGCTGTTCATACTCTGTATGAACAGACGATCAGTCCCTTCCCCCCCCTCAGAGAACCGGAAACAGATCAGGGTTCTCCGTGTGTCAGCGGAGATCACGGGGAGCATTGGCTCGGGGGGGGGGGGGGGGATCAGTGGGCGCGTGCCCCTAGTGGCCACAGGGCGAAGCGACATTACATAACGTTGTTTCGCCCAGCCGCGCCATTCTGCCACAGTACAACTGCGGCGGTTGGTTGACAAGTGGTTAAAAAGTCCCATCCAGAAAATTTAGGCTTTTAGATATCATTTTAAAGATTGATTTCTAAGGTCACGAGGGCGCGGCACTCAGCCGTGAATCTGTATTAGGAGATGGTGGTACATTTTATTCCAGAGACCCGGTGTGTTTCACGTCACCTGCCTCTTCCCCGAGTCTCCTCTTACCTTGTGTTCATCGATCTAACATATGATGTGTGTATTTGGGGCTCCCAGCTATTTTAAAGCGAGATCTCTATATATAGGATGAGACAGGTGTCTCGGATCCTGTGATTTATACCCCAGAAAGTGAAAGGGAGATCTCCAACTGTGAAGTCACAGTAATTAGCGAGTCTCTGGGGACCCGGCCACCTCTCTTCCAACCGGGAGACCAATAATACCGACAGCTAAGGAGGACCGTCCGTCCGTCCGTTGTGCTCATCGCTCAGGACATCCGTCTTATTCTTTTCATATTCTACACAGATATCTTATATTAGAAAATTGGTGAATCCATTATTAATAATACCTCATTTTATGCATTAAATCTAATTCATATTTACATGCCCTTTAAAATCTCTATTTTTTTTTGATACTATATCTAAGAAATCTCTTTTTTTTCATTCAGTGTTTTTTTTTTTTTAAAAAACACATAGACATATACAAAAAAAAAGACAAAAAGAAAAGAAAAAAAGTAAATCTCAAAAAACATAGCAAGCCAAAAGCAAGCACAAAATACACAAGAAAAAAAAACATTCTCAGAAATCTCTAACTATCGTCCAACCTCTTCATGTACATTACAAGAATGATGCCCACTGCTAACAATGCACTAGAACGGAGTTACACCAAATTTTTGAAGTTCGCCCCCCCCCCCCCCCATGTTTCTGATCCCATTGGCATGTTTCATTGGAGGTACATCATATTCCGCCGCCCTTTGGCTCCTGGGATATACTGTATGTGTCTTCAATCCCAGAGTCAATGGGCAGCCTCCGCAATACAAGTCCGCCGCGCTGTGTACACAATGCGCATGCGTAAGACCAAGAGAGCGGGGATCCCAGAAGGAGCTACGAGTGGGATTCAGATGCCCACACTGAAGATGGTAGCTTGCTGACTTAGGAGCAGGGGCGACCTGTCCATTAAGGGAGCAAGGGTGCCACCCCCTCCCCCCCCCCTGTCCATCGCCGCCTCCCCATCCATGCGTCTGGCCCCTTTCAGGACACCGGCGCATGGATTCCAATGCGGAGGGGGTGCTTTTTTGAAGCACCGATTAGAGGTCAGAGGCTCTAATAGGCTTCAATATATGGGTGGGCTCGGGTCGCAGAGAATGGGCTCAGGGCCCACCCAGGTGTGTTACAACAGTGAATCAATATTCGTTGTTGTAACACTGATCTTCCTCCCAGCCAATCAGGAAGCTGGTTTTGGCACCAGTCACCCAATTGGCTGAAAGGACAGGCAATCCAATTGGACGCATAGGAGGAGGTGGGTGGAGCCGCACAGCGGAAGCCACTGTGATGCAGAGAGGACACAGGAGCCGCTGTCCGCCACCCATAGGAGCCCGCAATCCGCCGCCCGTAGGAGCCCACAACCCGCCACCCGTAGGAGCCTGCAAGCTGCCCATAGGAGCCCGCAATCCACTGCCCATAGGAGCCCACAACCCACCACCAGTAGGAGCCTGCAACCAGCCCATAGAAGCCTGCAACCAACTGCCCATAGGAGCCCACAACCCACCACCCGTAGGAGCCTGCAACCCGCCCATAGGAGCCGGAAACCCACTGCCCATAGGAGCCCACAACCTGCCACCCATAGGAGCCTGCATCCCGCCCATAGGAGCCTGCAATCCACTGCCCATAGGAGCCCACAACCCGGCCGGTGGCTGCCGCCTGTAGGAGCCCACCCTCCTGCAACCGATGGGGTAGGTGCTGGGGTGGGGGGGGGTGCTGACTGACCAACTGGTCGGGTGGCTGTTTGCCGCCCCCCCAAAAAAAAAAAACATCAGCCGCCACTGCTTAGGAGGCAATACTGAATAATTTCCACAACTTACTAACAAAAAAGAGTTAATTTACTAAATATGCCGGAAAGTATTATTAAGATGCGACCATCGCAGGGGGTGTTTTTTTTTTGTTTTTTTTTTTTAAAGGCTGGAACTCTACTTTAGAGAACACGTGAGACACGTATCTGAGTGAAGACTAGAGATCAGTGATACTGAGGGTTTTCATTTCCCCAAAAATTTTCCCAAAATTGGGCGGTGAAATTAAACGCTTTCCGTCCTTAGGTTGTTTATAAACGGCTTCAAGTTGAAGTGATTATACCCGGTGTATGTGTTTGGGGGTTTTAAGTAGTTTTCTAGCAAAAAAAAAAAATGCTGATTTTTACTTTGTAGGAGAGGAATGTCAGAATTGGCCCGCACGGCACTGGTTAAGGTAGGTTTTTGTGGTGTAGCCAGTTTGGCACTCACCCCTGTACACCCCAATACATATATGAAAACAGGGTGAGCTTTACAAAAGGAGGAGTGCCAACATCTCTATATAACAGACAAAGAACTACCAAGGACAGTTATTTAGGATTTTCAGGAATTCCAATGATAGAACGGATGTAAAAAAAAAAAAAAAAATCAACAGTATTTAACAACAATCCCTTAAAAATATATATATGATGAAACATATAGAATGACAATACGGTACAATAGGTTACATCACCCAAAGTCATATCATAATCATCAATAATAGATAGATAGATAGATAGATAGATAGATAGATAGATAGATAGATAGATAGATAGATAGATAGATAGATAGATAGATAGATAGATAGATAGATATAGATAGATAGATAGATAGATAGATATAGATAGATATAGATATAGATAGATATAGATAGATAGATAGATAGATAGATAGATAGAATCTAATGATCATTGTAGTAGTGTAGGAAGCAGATGCTCGGGGAGAAGATTCCGGCAGTAAATATAGAATGGGTGTAATAATTTGGCTTCCAAAAACATTTGCCAGCTGAAGGAGGGCTCCGCCCTTTACTAGTTCTTCATTTTGTGTTTTAAAAGTTTGTTCAGATTTGAAAGGGGGACTCTGATAGGAACCCTGATGTAAGGGGGACTCTGATGGGAACCCTGATACAATTGATTTTATCTACATGTAATTCTAGTAACTTGAATGCCTGAAAAGTCCTAAATAATTTCCCTTTGTAGTTCTACACTTGTACACCCCCTATGGTGCAGAGCATTTTTAACATTTCTGCTATTCTAAAATAACTTTTTTTTATTACTTAGGCTAAAAGAAGTAATACAATTGTCATGTTGTTCCGTGTTCTGTCTGTTAGGACAAATAGGTCATTCTTTTGGTACTGTCTTGCAAAAATTATTTTATTTTTTATGCAATCCATATATTTAAAAAAATGTAGCAAACTAACACACACTTTTCTCTACTTTGATTAGTAATAGTTAAAAATATATATATACATTGTGGCATTGATTTAGATAAAAAGTATAGTGTTTGCAACAAACAAAAAAAGTTTTAATATTAGGAGTTAAAACAGAAAAAAAGAAAAAAGCAGGGAAATAATATTTAAGAGGTAAAGGGGAAGATAAGTTAATTAGATCTGATTGGGGTTAATAAGGGTTATCAGGGAGTTAAATAGGAGCTTTTTTTTTTTTTTGAACAGGTAACTTTCCTTTGATTTGCAGAGTAGATACAAAAGTAACAATGTTTTGTTCTCTTGTCTGATAAATGTTTATACACAACATTGTCAGATGGGCTGGTTTTGGACAGCAGAAGATTCTGTATTTACACAGTAACTAATGCTGTCATTTTGACAGCCAGGAATTGCTGGCATGTGTCAAACAAGGACCGATCGTTAATTTATTGCATAATATTTATTGCACACACTAAGTGAGCTTGCAGCTTATTATTGTTCTTGTACGTTTCATCTATAACTCAATTCTTTTATGGGTTTTTTTCACAGACATTTTACAAAACCGACAATGAAAAAAAAAATAAAGCTAAAATTAAAGTACACACAATTACTATTCAGAAAAAAAAGGGAAAACTAAAAGAACACAAAAAACAAAATGACCAAAAATTTCACCATAAATCTAAGATTTATCTAAGTAGCCCAATGAGCAAATTGAGATTTTCTGCTTTGGGGAAATTTTGATGAGAGTGAAATCAGATTCACCGATCATTGCCAGTCAGCGATGAAGGGAGAAGTCTGATTGTGATATTTGGTGAGCGGAGGTCTCTCTATGTATTTACCAGTCTATAGGAAAGTCGCTGGCTGGGGTCAGAACCGGAACACCAATACCGAGGAAATATATTCTGATATGAGAGAGCTAAAATACATTTCTGTCTCCGCCTTCTTATAAATTTACTAATGAAATGACAAAGATAGATAGATAGATAGATAGATAGATAGATAGATAGATAGATAGATAGAATGATCATGGTAGTAGTGTAGGAAGCAGATGCTCGGGGAGAAGATTCTGGCAGTAAATATAGAATGGGTGTAATAATTTGGCTTCCAAAAACATTTGCCAGCCGAAGGAGGGCTCCGCCCTTTACTAGTTCTTCATTTTGTGTTTTAAAATCTTGTTCAGATTTGAAAGGGGGACCCTGATGGGAACTGTGATGTAAGGGGGGACTCTGATGGGGACCCTGATCGGTTGCCTGCCACTGCCATAACTGTTGCGACATCGCCATTATAACAGCCTGAAAAGGATTTCTCCGGGGTCCTGACCATTGTATAACAGATGTACCATCCTTCCATCACTGCCGGACCAACCCCATACTCCAAACCCCATACCATTACCCATTAAATGAGACCACACCAAGTTGGAGTAAATATTGGCCGTAGCAGCCTCTTTTATTAACAAATTAAATTAACATAACCATAAAACATCTGTTACCAAAAAACCCATCAGTCAATACAGTGGAACCTTGGATTACGAGCATAATCTGTTCCAGGAGAATGCTTGTAATCCGAAGCACTCGCATATCAAAGCGAGTTTCCCCATAGAAGTCAATGGAAACGAAGATAATTTGTTCCACATTGACTTCTATTACATGCAATACCGCATGTGGCCAGAGGTGGGGGGGGGGCACCGGAGAGCCTCGGAAATACTCGGGGACAGCTCGGAAAGCCTCTGGAACCCAGTATTTCCGAGGCTTTCCGAGTATTTCAGAGTCATTCTGAGTATTTCCGAACGGCTCCGAACCGTTCCGAGTGTCCCCGGCGCCCCTGCACCTCTGACCAAATGCGGTACTGCACTGCCCATTAGCTTGAATTCTGCTCGTTTTGCGAGACAACACTCGCAAACCGAATCAGAATTTATAAAAAACTGCTCGTTAACCGTATTACTCGTAAGCCAAGGTTTCACTGTACTAGCATTGGTCTTTGCAGGAACCCCAAAATAACATATGTTTTATACTGCACTGCGGTGCCTTTCAAATATGATAATAGGCCTCTAGCCGACATGCTGGCTCGGAGACAACCCACTGATCGCAGTGCACCCGTTAATCAACTTCCAGCTAAACCTACCTTAACTGGAATAACACCGTCGGGACCTATACCACCGATGGGTCCAGAACTCTTCCTTCCGAGGTGTCTTCATTCACCCGCAAAGACCAACACTTGCCAACTGCCACGACACCCTGAGGTCATACAGCTCTGTGGAAAAAGAACATATCGAACAAACAACAACAAACAAAAGGGAGGGTGGGCGGGAAGCTTCTTCCTGCACGCTGCGGTGACGCTGGGGAGGGGCCAGCTCCTTTTACTAACTCTGTCCCCTCCTCCCCCCCAGGCTCTCCCAATCGAGTGAGCCCTCTTATTTTTAATGTACCCTGTTTCCCCAGTCATGCCAGCCCTCCGCTATATTTTTATGTTATTATTTTTTTGCTTCAGGCTTCTCTTTTTTTACAGCTGTAGTTTTGGGCTTGCCAGGCACATGAAATTTCAAATTGAATTAAAAAAATTTAAAATTGCAATTTTCATTGCAGCATGTTTGGCTTTGCTCAGCTGCAACATTGTATCAGTATCCGGGTTGTGCAGGGCAGATTTAGGGTCGGGTCATTCCCCATTGGGTTTTCTGCAAAAAATGTTGAAAAGTCTTCAGAAACTGGTGAAATTTGATTTATTTTGCCTCCATCTAAAATTTCACAAAAGAAAACTCAGCAATGCCTCACCTGGTAATAAAAGTAGTCAATATAAAAGTAGTATATCAATTAAATCATTTATAAAGGAGCGCCTTTGATTTATTAGTGGTATCTCTGCTTCGTTCTGATATCTGAAAGCGGCACGGATCCCATGTGATGGAGCCGCACACAGCACAGCCGTCCCATCCGAGAAGATTCACCTGACAAATAAAGTGGACCTGTCACTCGCAGAGGGCGAGTCCAGAGACAAAGATATCTAGAGACTTCATGAACCAGTCTCTGTTTGGGTGACGGAGGATGAGGAGGATGAGGATGATTTAGTAAGCCCAAGGACGGTGCTTAACTAATTTGCACCCTAGGCAAGACTAATACTTCAGAGCGGACTCACCGGACTCAACAGCTACGTTCAGCTGCCTTCTCCGACACCTCGGCTGTGCCCGCCTCCGCTGACCTCATGCCCGGCGCTGACTTCATTCCCGGCGCCTCTGTAAAATAGAAAAGTGCCAGTGAGGGTACATTGGCTAGGCCTTGCGGTCTGGTAACAAAAAATCGCCCAGATCTTGGCCAAAAGGCCTAGTGCGAAAACAAACAAGGGTCTCGTGGCCAAGTGCTCCTTCTCACAGTGAGGTCCCAAACCCATAGTGATACTAGGAGCACCTCCAAAGTGCCACTCCCAGGGCACACTTGACACCATGGGCTCTCTGCCTTCTCCAGCCCATTACCAGACCACATTGAAAAAGAAAAGAAAGGGGGCGCCATCTCTCAAGTGTAGCCTTTTGTTAAGCTATCAAAGAGTTCAAAACAATGATGCACTCAAAGCACAAGTTGGAGATTAGGCCCATCACAAAGATTTTCCATGCAGTTTGTCCTGGAAGCAGCTGGGGATCGCAGAATTAGGTAGGGAGACGGCCGGTATGCAGAGGTGTGCCGGGAAGCTGAGGGATGGTAAGCGGCAGAACCGGAGCAAGTCAGATTGAAGGCACTGAGGACTTCCGGAAAGCTTTGGCGGACTCAGCTCGACTCTTGCTGTTGTCGGTATATGACATCAGGACGTCAGCATAGATGGGAGGGTCCACGTTTTTTTGGCCTCTTAGTAGGCCAGTCCACCACCTCCTCTGCTTGCTGTGGCTGGATGGCACGGGCAACATCACTAAACAGAGGAAATGATGCCCTGCCTGAGGACTGACCACGTCCACCTTTGCCTGTGGATACGTACACTGCTGGCCGCCTTACAGTGCCATGGGAACGTCTGCCTCTCCTTGTTGTCCTCCCTGGAAATGTGTAAGAGGATGCACTTTATTCAATCCACGGCCACTGTAGCCATCCCCTATCCAGACATCCGGCCCTTTTTTCGGACGCGAATTACAACCATTACAAACCATTGCGCTCGCAGTGCACCCAGGTGTGCACTGCGTTAAGCTAACATGTCTCTATGGACCAAAATTTCTGAGGAACGTTTCCAAAACCTAGTTGAATTTGTGCCACGAAGAATGAAGTCCTGAAGGAACAAGGGTGTCCAACCCGGTACCCAATAACGTGGCCAGTTAGTGTATATCCAATGACAGGTCCACTTTAAGTGACGGCCGCTCAGTGAGGCACCCGCAAGTGCTCTGAGAGAGAGATGGAGATGGACAACCTTTATTAGACGCCAACTGACCCACCCCCTCCAACTTCAAGGTCTACAAGGCTCATCAGCGTCCACGCCTGGACCATTAACATATTATTGACGCGGCTGACAAAGGCGGAGGGGCTATCAGACGACTCGGAGAGCGAACGCGCTCGGCGCAGACACTCATGAAACATTCAAAGGCGGCACTTGTTAAATTTAATTGGGAGAAACCTGATTCACTGTCGAACGGCTCGCCTTGTTGGCTTTTACTTGAGAAGCCGAGTGACAAGGTAGTCTGTGTTTACTTTCCATCGCTTACCCTTCCCGCGCCCCCCTCCTCCCCCCATCCGCGTTCAATGGCCTATTCTCTAAATTATTCAGCACATTATCAAGCTCAGTCACCTGCCTGGGAGAGATTACTAATCACGCTTCGTATCGCTCCTCCGGCACCGCCGGGGGCCCACGGCCGCCCAAAGAGAACGCCATCTCTACTAATAAATCAAACTCCGAGAGAGACAAGAATTATCCCTGAAAGCCATACACGGTACCGGCGGGTAGAGCTGTGCATGGGAGCCACGAGCCCCCCCCCCCCCCCCCCCACGGTGGAAAGTCTCTCTTTGAATCTTTCCAGGGCCCCACGTTAGGGTTGCCACCTGTCTGGGATTCACCCCGGACAGTCCAGGTTTTGAATCAAATGTCTGGGTTTTCAGTCCCCTGACCGAAGGGTGAGGGGGGGGGGGATTATGTGTTCTCTTTGGAGCGCCCAAAGGTGTCCCAGGTCTGTTACAATACAAAGTTCCGCTTAAGTGTTCGGGTTTGAAGAAAAAGTGGCAACCCTAGCCCACGTTCAAGCCCAGAGATGCTTTGGTGCAGTTTCACTTTCACTTACAGGTCTCTTCCCCGCCCCCACTCTGTGAGTAGACAATGAAAGGTGAAGCAGTAGACTGATGAGCTCGTCCCTCTGCTCTGTCCTCCTATCAGCATGTTCCACACCTGATTGGCTCCTTTGTGATGCTTTGCTTGGTGCAGTTTCACTTTCACTTACAGGTCACCTCCCCACCCCCACTCTGGAAGTTGACAGTAAAAGGAGAAGCAGCAGATTGATGAGCTCATCCCTCTGTCACTCCTCTCGCTCCTCCTATAAGCATGTTCCTTGGGCTGTTGTACACCTGATTAAGGAGCGGGGCTGGGAAGTCGGCCGAGGCGTTCTTAACAACGGAGGAGTTATCAGTTGTCAATGGGCTTCCCCGCTGAATGCTGAAAAAAAAAAAAACATTTCCAGCATTGGAAATAGAAAAATGTGATAAAAAAAACAGTGTAGGGTCCCCCCCAATCCAGACCAGGCCCTTTGGGTCACGCCACGCCATTTAAAAAAAAAAGTTTGGCCTCAAAGGGCCTGGTATAAACTGGAGGGGGACCACCACGGCATTTTATTTAAACATTTTTGTATTGCTGCCGATTAAAATGTGATTTTTTTTTTTGCTGCAGCAGGTTCTATACATGCTACAGATGCGCCACTTTACAGGCAGACTAAGAGGACCCCCCCAGGCACTATATTTAACCACTTCCCGCCCGGCCTATAGCAAAATGAGGGCCGGGAGGTGGTTCTGTTATCCTCACTGGGCGTCATATGACGTCCTTCAGTATAACAGCTGCCGTGCGCCCGTGGGGGCGCGCATCGCGGCAATCGGTGGAGCACTGATCTCGGTAAAGAGCCTCCAGCGGAGGCTCTTTACCACTTGATCAGCCATGTCCAATCACGGCTGATCACGATGTAAATAGGAAGAGCCGTTGATCGGCTTTTCCTCACTCGCGTCTGACAGACACGAGTAGAGTAGAGCCGATCGGCGGCTCTCCTGACAGGGGGGTCTGCGCTGATTGTTTATCAGTGTAGACCCCCCTCAGATGAGCACACTGGACCACCAGGGACACCACTAGGACCACCAGGGAAGGGGGCAACATGTGGATGGCCAGGTATGTACCCCATGGCCATCCACATGTATAAATGAATGCCCAATCTGTGCCAATCAGTGCCCACAAATGGGCACTGATTGGCACAAGTATGTACAAACACATCAGTGCCACCCATCAATGACATTAGTGCCACCCATCAGTGCCACCTGTCAGTGCCCATCAGTGCCCACCTATCAGTGCCCATCTGTGCCACCTATCAGTGCCACCCATAAGTACCCATCAGTGCCGCCTACAAGTGCCCATCAGTGACGCCTACAAGTGCCCATCAGTGCTGCATACCAGTGCCACCTATCAGTGCCCATCAGTGCCCATCAGTGCTGCCTATCAGTGCCCATCAGTGCCAATTCATCAGTGCCACCTCATTGGTGCCACCTCATCGGTGCCCACCAGTGCCGCCTTATCAGTGCCTGTCAGTGCAGCCATATCAGTGCCCATCATTGAAGAAGAAAACATACTTATTTACAAAAAATTTTAACAGAAACAAAGAAAAACTTTTTTTTCAAAATTTTCGGTCTTTTTTTATTGCGCAAGAAAGAAAAATCCCAGAGGTGATCAAATACCACCAAAAGAAAGCTCTATTTGTGGGAACAAAATGATAAAAAATTTGTTTGGGTACAGTGTAGCATGACCGCGCAATTGTCATTCAAATTGCGACAGCGCTGAAAGGTGAAAATTGGCCTGGGCGGGAAGGTGTCTAAGTGCCTGGTATTGAAGTGGTTAAAGGAATTTTTCATTTTTATCGTTTCACTTTAAGCATCATTAAAATCACTGCCCCTGTAAAAAAACAATCTTTTTTAAAAAGTTTTTTTTTGCATTGATACATGTCCCCCAGAGCAGTACCTGGACCCCCATACCCATTTTTATAGCCAATGACTTGCATGTAAGCCTTCAAAATGGGCACTTTTGATTTTTCATGTTCGGGTCCCATAGACTTCAATGGGGTTCGGGTTCGAACTTTTGTTCTGGTGCGAACCGAACGGAGGTGTGTTTGGCCCATCTCTACTAAACACCAATAAGTGAACCAAAAAGGTGCACTGGTCCACCTCCTGAAGAAGTGGGACCTTCCCTGACCCCTCGGGGCATAAGGCTCCTGACTGGGATAAGGAACACTCAGGACCACCTGGCTAAAAGGCAGGCGGACCCCTCCCCTTATAATCAGCCGAAGCCGACCACCGAGTACTAGGCCAGAAGCTCTTCCGAAGATAGACCCCCCCAAGGCAGGAGAGGAAGGAACCTGAAGGCCACACATCTTCCTTCTAGACTTCAGGGTAGGCCCAAGGACCCACACTGTCCATCCTGAGTGAAAAAGGGGAACACAATAATAAGTGCAATGAAACACATGTGGACAGCAAATAGATATGTAAAATAGAAACGTGCCAGTGAGGGTACACACACCTCCCAACTTTCTGAGATGGGACTGAGGGACACCTATCAGCAAAAGTACGTAATCATAGGACACACCCCTTGCCACGCCCCCTTAAAGGAGAATTGTACAAAAAACAAGATTGGTTAAACCCACAAGTGCTTTTTTTACCACTACTGTTGGCTTTTGGAATTTACAAATGCAGCAATTTAGAAATCAGATAAAAGTTTTAGCACTGGAAAACACTTTTTGATAGGTAAAAATTCCATTTTATATACACTACCGTTCAAAAGTTTGGGGTCACCCAAACAATTTTGTGTTTTCCATGAAAAGTCACACTTATTCACCACCATACGTTGTGAAATGAATAGAGAATAGAGTCAAGACATTGACAAGGTTAGAAATAATGATTTGTATTTGAAATAACATTGTTTTTACATCAAACTTTGCTTTCATCAAAGAATCCTCCTTTTGCAGCAATTACAGCATTGCACACCTTTGGCATTCTAGCTGTTAATTTATTGAGGTAAGCTGGAGAAATTGCACCCCACGCTTCTAGAAGCAGCTCCCACAAGTTGGATTGGTTGGATGGGCACTTCTGGCGTACCATACGGTCAAGCTGCTCCCACAACAGCTCAATGGGGTTCAGATCTGGTGACTGTGCTGGCCACTCCATTACCGATAGAATACCAGCTGCCTGCTTCTGCTGTAAATAGTTCTTGCACAATTTGGAGGTGTGTTTAGGGTCATTGTCCTGTTGTAGGATGAAATTGGCTCCAATCAAGCGCTGTCCACTGGGTATGGCATGGCGTTGCAAAATGGAGTGATAGCCTTCCTTATTCAGAATCCCTTTTACCCTGTACAAAGCTCCCACCTTACCAGCACCAAAGCAACCCCAGACCATCACATTACCTCCACCATGCTTAACAGATGGCGTCAGGCATTCTTCCAGCATCTTTTCATTTGTTCTGCGTCTCACAAACATTCTTCTTTGTGATCCAAACACCTCAAACTTGGATTCATCCGTCCACAACACTTTTTTCCAGTCTTCCTCTGTCCAATGTCTGTGTTCTTTTGCCCATCTTAATCTTTTTCTTTTATTGGCCAGTCTCAGATATGGCTTTTTCTTTGCCACTCTGCCCTGAAGCCCAAAATCCCGCAGCCGCCTCTTCACTGTAGATGTTGACACTGGTGTTTTGCGGGTACTATTTAATGAAGATGCCAGTTGGGGACCTGTGAGGCGTCTGTTTCTCAAACTAGAGACTCTAATGTGCTTATCTTCTTGCTTAGTTGTGCAACGCAGCCTCCCACTTCTTTTTCTACTCTGGTTAGAGCCTGTTTGTGCTGTCCTCTGAAGGGAGTAGTACACACCGTTGTAGGAAATCTTCAATTTATTTGCAATTTCTCGCATGGAATAGCCTTCATTTCTAAGAACAAGAATAGACTGTCGAGTTTCAGATGAAAGTTCTCTTTTTCTGGCCATTTTGAGCGTTTAATTGACCCCACAAATGTGATGCTCCAGAAACTCAATCTGCTCACAGGAAGGTCAATTTTGTAGCTTCTGGAAGGAGCTAGACTGTTTTTAGATGTGTGAACATGATTGCACAAGGGTTTGCTAATCATCAATTAGCCTTCTGAGCCAATGAGCAAACACATTGTACCATTAGAACACTGGAGTGATAGTTGCTGGAAATGGGCCTCTATACACCTATGTAGATATTGCACCAAAAACTAGACATTTGCAGTTAGAATAGTCATTTACCACATTAGCAATGTATAGAGTATATTTGTTTAAAGTTAGGACTAGTTTAAAGTTAGCTTCATTTAAAAGTACAGTGCTTTTCCTTCAAAAATAAGGACATTTCAATGTGACCCCAAACTTTTGAACGGTAGTGTACATCTATATGGATCAGACCAACATGAGGGACAAATGAGGAGGAAAGAGGGACAGAGGGACATTGCTCCAAATCAGGGACAGTCCCTCGAAATCAGGGACAGTTGGGAGCTATGGGTACATTGGCTAGGCCTTGCGGTCTGGTAACAAAAATTGACCCGATTTTGGCCAAAAGGCCTAGTGCAAAAAAACAAGGGTGTCGTGGCAGAGCTGTGCCGGGAAGCTGAGGGATGGTAAGCGGCAGAACCGGAGCAAGTCAGACTGAAGGCACTGAGGACTTCCGGAAAGCTTTGGCGGACTCAGCTCAACTCCCGCTGCTGACGGCATATGACATCAGGACGTCACCATAGATGGGAGGGGCTAAGCTTTTCGGAGCAAGCGTAGGTGGTAGCGCCCTCTTTCTTTTCTTTTCTAAACTGTACATCATGTCATACTCAGGGCTTGCTATTGAGGAGCTGCAACCACCTCTAAGGACTTTGTGAACCCTTTTCTCTATGCCAAAGTATTACCCACAGCCCACCCTCACCTCTGATAGTGCACCATATTCGTCCATATCCATAACCAGACCAGGCGGCCCTGTTTAAATCAGGAGGCACTGGGCCCCTGGGAACCCTCCACCCCAGGAAAGTACTCCCAACCCACACCATACGTGGTGCAAGCTCTATTCGGTTTCCTTACCCACCAGGAAGGTCCCTCAGGACCCCCGTCATACCAGCAGGACGCTATACAACAGCCATCCTATCCATAAGGACTGGAGCGCCCCTACTGGACACTGATAAAAACAGAGACTACACTTGATCTGCAGCTTTCATTAACATAATGTCTGGTGATCCCGCCATGAAGGTCCCTATTAATACGATTCCTGTTTTAGAGTGACGACGCTCTGTTCTCTGTCTGCCAATTGTGCATCGGTGTTATCTATACATGTGCAGCACAAAAACACTGTTTCATTTGGATTCATTATTTAAATAATTTTGTTTAGTTAAATTTGTTTAATTCGTTTTCGGAATTTGTTTCCTTTCACTTATTCATTTTCAAATTCGATTAGAATTTGCCAAATTTGGTTGAATTAAATTCAATTCGACCAAATTCTGAAAATTTGTATCAACTTCGAATTGCCAGTTAAATTTATTGTATTTGAAATATGAATTTCAGAAGACAGTTACAGTCTTTCTATTTTATTCTATTCTATCCTATTTTTTTCTGTTCTTTTTCTATATTCTATTCCCTTATTTTTTTGTTCTATTATTTTATTTTTTATATTTTTTTCTATTCTATTCTAATCTCTTCTATTCAAATTCAAATGCATTCTATTCGAAATATGAATTTTGGAAAATGGTTATACTCTTTCTGGTTGTTTTTAGTTTTATTCTATTCTAGTCTATTGTTTTTTATAGTTTATTCTATTCTCTTCTAGTCTGTTCTCTTATTTTCCATTCTATTCTTTTCTATCCTATTCAAATTTAAATTTATTCTGTTCGAAAATTGAATTTCGGAAGGTGGATATTTTCTTTCTATTTTATTTTATTCGATTCAATTCTATTATATTGTTTTTTTCTCTATTATATTTCTTTCTATTCTATTCTTTTCTATTGTAATCTATTCTATTCAAATTCAATTTTATTCTATTCAATATTTGAATTTCAGAAGGCGGTTATATTCTTTCTATTTTGCTATATTGTTTTTTTTTTATTATATTCCATTATTTCATTTTCTATTCTAGCCTATTCTTTTATACTCTATTCTAATCCATTCTATATTTTTCTGTCCTATTCCTTTCATTTCTAATCTATTGTATTCTATTCTTTTTATTTTCTATTCTATTTTATTCTGTTTTACTCTATTCTTTTCTATTCTATTCTTTTCTATCCCTGTATTTTCTATTCTGTTTTATTCTAATCTTTTATTTTCTATTTTATTCTAGTCTCTTCTGTTTTACTCTATGTTTTTCTATCCTATTATTTTATATTCTATTCCTTTATTTTCTTTTATAGTTTATTCTATTCTTTTAATATCATTTCTATTCTGTTCTACTGTATTCTATTCTATTCTATTTTTATTCTATTTTTGTTTCCCACTTCAATCGAATTCGTTTTCAAATTCGATTTCGAATTCGATTCGAATTTCGGCTGAATTTCGTTTCGGTATTTTGCATTCCTTTTAAAGTCGTTACTTTTGCAATTTGTAAAACTAAAAAAAAATGTGTCCGCATTTCAATTTGGAACAAAACATGTCTAGTGTTGTCACCCTGTCACACAGGCTTCCAGTGAAGAATACAAGTAGCCACTGTTGTCACCCTCAGAAAACCCACCTTGAGGAATGCCATGCAGCCATGACTGGTGTTCATGTAGACAGAAAACGGCTGGAAAGAGGTTGCAGGAGATCAGCAACATTGAGTTGTAACAAAGGATGAAAAAAAACGTCAATTGTTTTTGACACACAGCGAATGAAATGTCATTCTGTTAGGATTTGCATTGGCTTTTTTAGACACATATAAGTAATGTGTGATTCTGCTAAATTCTGCATCGTTAAGAGGTAACAGACAAGAAAGTGCAATGAACGGGTGAAGAGTTGGCGGCGGATCATGTGATGTACTTTTGCCCTCAGATTTGTTCTATTGCCACATTTCCAATGAGGAAGCAAAAGTGAAAGGTCTCTGTATATAGCTATGAATGGGGGAAGGTCAATGAAAGCGCGCTGACCTCTCAAAGGGAACCTGCCCCAAAGACTAGCTGGGGCCCCTATTCTCTGCTAGAGACTGGCACTGCCCATCTCCTGGTGGTCATCCAGTCTTCATGACTTAAATCTGACCTCCGGCCTTCTCTTTCACAGTTGTAACCTTCTCCTCTCCTGGACTGAAATGGCTTCCTCTGATTTCGCTGCACACTGTGAGCTTCTCAAAATGTGCATTAGAAGCTGCAGCAAGTCAGATAGAGCCCACCTCATTTCCTGGCTGGAGGATGTCCAGCATCATCTAGCTCTTTCTTCTCCAGCCTTAGTGTCCCTGGTCCGCCCCTTTCATTCATTGGATTTCATTTATTTCGATTGTGGGGGCTGAGCATCATCTAGGGTGGACTTGCCTAGGAACGCCCACTCCTCCAGACTGACATGTAACGGAACGTCCCATACTCCACTTCAGTGCCTCCGTCATATAACGCCTCCTCCAGTCTGAATACAGATATCAGATATCATAGCTGCATATTACAACCAAGAACTAGGCAGGACTCATTTGTCTGCAAAGCTGGAACTTGAACTGTTTATTTGAACACAGGTACAGAGATATACACTCAGGGGACATTCCCCCTTCTTTACATAATGACACAGGGCGGGGTAACTACATTCAGTAACAGACACACAGGTGTATTCAAACTTCTTATCAGTAGACTGTCCTATCAGCAGGGAGAGCAGTTGGAGGATTTCCCCCCTCCCCTGTCACAGCTGTTCCACATACACATATATATATCCCATAATACTTTTCTCCCAAGGCAGACAGACACAATAGAACAATGGGATACAGGCCTTTAACAAACACATAGCAACCCCCACCCCACCTCAAACCATCTAGCAATGGTCTCTGATGAAAGGTGGACTTTATCTTCATATATTCTTGAGGGATATTGTTCAGAAATATTAATGTCCCAAGTGAAAGAGCCCCTTCATTCCTTCAACACAAACCACACATATAAGACCCTGAATAACGGGTAAAAGTAAATGTTGAGTCCGGTGTGGTTGTATGGTGAGTCTGATTAGTACAGATCAGACTGGGGTTCTCGGTCACCCTGTGTCCCTAATAGACACAGGGTTACTTACACATAGGAGGGGCCGGGGGAGCTGGACAAGGAGTTTCCAGAGCTCTCTATGGTAAGCTGGGTTCCACAAGCCCCCCGCCCAAAGTGACTCCCATCACATTATATTCACTCATCAAGGCATTTTAAAATTTGCATAATTCTTCCCAAGAGCCAGCCCACTGCTTGCATCAGGACTGAGGGCTCAGGAGATCTACTGAAGCAGGGTGCTGTGATGTTTTCAGAAAGCTACGTACAGCACCCAACCGATATCCAATGGGCAGTGCAGTACCATATGCCCAGTTTCACTCCAAATCAGGGGACTTCAAACTTTCTAAACAGGGGAGACCGTTTACGGTTCTTCAAGCTTTAGGGGGCCTGAACTCTGGCCAATGTGAGTAGAAAAGCTCCCGATGTCAACGGGAAAAAAAATGTCCAATCTTTGGTGTCGGTGGGAGGAATTGTGCCCCATCGTTGTTGTCAATGGGCCCAATTGTTGCTATCATTGGGAGGAATTGTGCCCCATTGTTGGGGTCATGGGGGAGGAATTGTGCCCCATCACTGAGGTCATGGGGGAGGAATTGTGCCCCATTGTTGGGTTTATAGGGGAGGATTTGTGCCCCATCATTGAGTTCATGGAGAAGGAATTGTGCCCCATCTTTTGTGTCATGGGGGAGAAATTGTGCCCCATCGTTGGTGTTATTGGGCCCAATTGATGGTATCTTTGAGAAGAATTGTACCCCATGGTTGGGGTCATGGGGAAGGAATTGTGCCCCTTCACGGGTCTCAGTGGGGGGTTATTATGCCCCATTGTTGGTATCAGTGGATGAAATAATGCCCCAAGAGCCAGGTAAAAGCAAGCAAAGGGCCACATCTGGCCCCCCGGCTGCAGCTTGGAGACCACTGATCCAAAACTGTTTCAAGCAATGTTCTGGCTGTGTGGGATAAACTAGCTCAGTCCTTAGACATGGTGAATTTCCAACCCAGTGCTGGAGTCTGGAAACGATGTTGAAAGTTGTGGCAACGGATGCCAACATCTTAGGCTGGGGAGGAGTCCTGGATGCATTCTTGGTGCAGGGGGCTTAGATGTTTTAGGAAACTCATCTTCCCATCAACATTCTGGAACTAAGGGCAGTTTGGTTGTCCCTTCAATGCTGGACCTCTCAGTTGCAAGGTCACTCGACCAGAATCCAGTTGGACAATACCATGGCAGTGGCATGCATCAACCATCAAGGAGGCTCCAGCAGTCACACTGCTCAAAGGGAAGTAGAGTTGACTCTCACTTCAGCAGAGCTGCACATTCTGGCCCTATCCATTATCTACATCTCAGGTGTGGAAAATTGTCAGCCATCAGTGTCTGGATCCAGAGGAAGGGGCTCTCGATCTAGAGGTGTTCCAAGCCCTTGGCTACAAGTGGAGGATGCCGGACATAATTCTTGTGGCGTCCATATTCGCCAACATGATGCAGTGTAGATATTCTTCTCGGGTCCTGGCCCCTCCCTCCTGTTGAGTGCCCCCACAGCCAGCAGCTTGCTATGGGGGCACCCGAGCTGCAGCTCTGTGTGTCCATTCAGACATGGAGCCGCACCTAGGCCCCGCCACCTCTCTCTCCTCATTGGCTGACTGAGTTTGATTGACAGCAGCGGGAGCCAATTTCGCAGCTGTTGTGTCTCAGCCAATCAGGAGGGAGAGTCCCGAATGACTGAGGCATTCGTGAACATTGCTGGATAGAGAGGGGCTCAGGTAAGTATTAGAGGGGCTGAGGGAGGGCTGCTAAAAGTAAAATAAGATGATGATTCAAACTAAGGCTGCTGAATAGAATAGAACAGAATAAAACTGAATAAAATAGAAAATTTAAAAAAATAATAGAATATAAAAGAATAGAATAAAACAGAATAGAATAGAAAATAAAACAATAGAGTAGAATATAATAGAGTAAAACAGAATAGAATAGAATGAATATAGCTCTCTTGCGAAATTCGAATCTATTGGAAAATAATGAATATACTAATCAAATCTAAATATATGAAACGAATTCCGAAATTATTAACGTAACAAACAAATCTGAAACAAATTTTTCCATCATGCTCTAGTGGCCGCTCTGGTGATTCTGTGGGATCAAGTCTACTTGATCTACGCCTTTTCCTCCTCTTCTCCAGGGGATGAAGAGACACGAGGGCCAATCTGATTCAGTCATCCCTACACACAAGTGCAGCAATAAACTATTAAAGCAGAGGAGGTGGAAGCTCAGATCGTCGTTCGTTGGTGACTGGGACACACCATGGTAATAATTCTCTTTATTTCTACCCTTACAGTTTTAAAGTGGTTGTAATGCCCTGTACACACGACCGGTTTTGCCGTCAGAATAAACTCTAAAGGTTTTTACGACGGAGTTCCGACGGAATTCCGCTCAAGCTGTCTTGCCTGCACACGGTCACACCAAATTCCGACCGTCCAGAATGAGGTGACGTACAACACGTACGACGCGACTAGAGAAAGGAAGTGAAATAACCAGTAGCCAATAGCTTCCGTCTCGTACTTGCTTCAGAGCATGCGCCGTTTTTGGTACGTCGGAACAGCATACAGACGGTCGGTTTTCCCGATAGGAATTGGTTCCGTCGGAAAAATTTAGAACATGTTCCATTTCTAGGTCCGTCAGAATTTTCGACGTAAAAAGTCCGATGGGGCCTACACACGATCGGAATATATGATAAAAAAAAGCTTGCGTCAAACTTTTTCTGTCGGACATTCCGCTCGTGTGCACGCGGCATCAGCCCTCACCTTGTAAAACAACCTATTCCGTTTAAAATAGAAATGAAAGGCAAAATATTTTTGTATATACACGCAGTGCCTTGAAAAGTATTCATACCCCTTGAAATTTTCCACATTTTCTAATGTTACAACCAAAACCGTAAATGTATTTTATGGGGATTTGATGTGATAGTCCAACACAAAGTGACACATAATTGTGAAGTGGAAGGAAAATGATAAATGATACAAATAAATATGTGAAAAGTGTGGGGTACATTTGTATGGCGCCCCCCGGAGTCAATACTTTGTAGAACCCCCTTTCTCTGCAATTACAGCTGCTTTTTGGGGATGTCTCTACCAGCTTTGCACATCTAGAGAGGGACATTTTTGCCCATTCTTCTTTGCAGAATATCTCAAGCTCTGTCAGATTGGATGGAGAGCGTCTGTGAACAGCAATTTTCAAGTCTTACCACAGATTCTCAATGGGATTTAGGTCTGGACTGTGACTGGGCCATTCTAACACATGAATATGCTTTGATCTAAACCTTTCCATTGTAGCTCTGGCTGGATGTTTCGGGTCGTTGTTCTGCTGGAAGGTGAACCTCCGCCCCAGTCTCAAGTCTTCTGCAGACTCTAACAGGATTTCTTCTAAGATTGTCCTGTATTTGGCTCCATCCATCTTTCCATCAACTCTGACCAGCTTCCTTGTCCCTGCTGAAGAAAAGCATCCCCACCACATGAGGCTGCCACCACCATGTTTCACGGTGGGGATGGTGTGTTCAGGGTGATGTGCAGTGTTAGTTTCCCCCCACACATAGCGTTTTGCTTTTAGGCCAAAAAGTTGAATTTTGGTCTCATCTGACCAGAGCACCTTCTTCCACATGTTTGCTGTGTCCCCCACATGGCTTCTCACAAACTACAAACAGGACTTCTTATGACTTTCTTTCACCAATGTCTTTCTTCTTGTCACTCTTCCATAAAGGGCAGATTTGTGGAGAACACGACTAATAGTTGTCCTGTGGACAGATTCTCCCACCTGAGCTGTGGATCTCTGCAGCTCCTCCAGAGTTACCATGGACCTCTTGGCTCTTCTCTGATGAATGCTCTCCTTGCCCGGCCGGTCAGTTTAGGTGGACGGCCATGTCTTGGTAGGTTTGCGGTTGTGCCATACTCTTTCCATTTTCCGATGATGGATTGAACAGAGCTCCGTGAGATGTTCAAAGCTGGGGAGATTTTTTTATAACCTAACCCTGCTTTATACTTCTCCATAACTTTCTCCCTGATATCACATAAAGGAAGTCATACATAGAGAAGAGGAGACATTCTCATAAAAGTACATGGTACAGCAGCCACATATCCGGAATATGACGTGTTGGGGTAACAAATGCTTTAACTATACACCAGTAAATGAAGTGTGTGAGATCTGAATGAGCTGAACTGTAAGGAGAGAACTGAAGCTGAGATTTACCCGGCTGTACTCTTCTCCTCTCGGCTCGCTCCTCTCCTATTTCCTATTTGTAGTTTTCTGTAGAGCTGACAGCTGCAGTTTCACATTTAAACTTGTTACATGGACGCGGAATACTGACAATGAAATTGTGGTGTCAGTCATGTTATGGTTACAGGGCGTCTGCTCACAATTTAATTAACATTTTTTTTTTCATTATAATGATGGTTGTCCTCATGTATTCTGTATTAAAAGAGATCTGCGGGTGCCTTCATATACCCTATATTACCAAAAGTATTGGGACACCTGCCTTTACACGCACATGAACTTTAATGGCATCCCAGTCTTAGTCCGTAGGGTTCAATATTGAGTTGGCTCCGCCCTTTGCAGCTATAACAGCTTCAACTCTTCTGGGAAGGCCGCCCACAAGGTTTAGGAGTGTGTCTATGGGATTGTTTGACCATTCTTCCAGAAGAGCATTTGTGAGGTCAGGCACTGATGTTGGATGAGAAGTTCTGGCTCATAGTCTCCGCTCTAATTCATTCCAAAGGTGTTCTATCGGGTTGAGGTCAGGACTCTGTGCAGGCCAGTCAAGTTTCTCCATCCCAAACTCGCTCATCCATGTCTTTATGGACCTTGCTTTGTGCACTGGTGCTCAGTCATGTTGGAACAGGAAGGGGCCATCCCCAAACTGTTCCCACAAAGTTGGGACCATGAAATTGTCCAAAATGTCTTGGTATGCTGACGCCTTAAGAGTTCCCTTCACTGGAACTAAGAGGCCAAGCCCAACCCCTAAAAAACAACCCCACACCATAATCCCAAATGATTTGGACCAGTGCCCAAAGCAAGGTCCGTAAAGACATGGATGAGCGGGTTTGGGTGCAGGAACTTGACTGGCCTTCACAGAGTCCTGACCTCAACCTGATAGAACACCTTTGGGATGAATTAGAGACTCGCTCATCCATGTCTTTATGGACCTTGCTTTGTACACTGGTGCGCAGTCATGTTGGAACAGGAAGTGGCCGTCCCCAAACTGTTCCCACAAATTTGGGAGCATGAAATTGTCCAAAATGTCTTGGTATGGTGACGCCTTGAGAGATCCCTTCACTGGAACTAAGAGGCCAATCCCAACCCCTAAGAAACAACACCACACCATAATCCCCCCTCCACCAAATGATTTGGACCAGTGAACAAAGCAAGGTCTGTAAAGACATGGATGAGCGAGTTTGGGGTGGAGGAACTTGACTGGCATACACAGAGTCCTGACCTCAACCCGATAGAACACCTTTGGGATGAATTAGAGCAGAGACTTGCTCATCCGTGTCTTTATGGACCTTGCTTTGTGCACTGGTGTGCAGTCATGTTGGAACAGGAAGGGGACATCCCCAAACTGTTCCCACAAAGTTGGGAGCATAAAATTGTCCAAAATGTCTTGGTATGCTGACGCCTTAAGAGTTCCCTTCACTGGAACCAAGAGGCCAAGCCCAACCCCTAAAAAACAACCCCCACACCATAATCCCAAATGATTTGGACCAGTGCCCAAAGCAAGGTCCGTAAAGACATGGATGAGCGAGTTTGGGGTGGAGGAACTTTACTGGCATACACAGAGTCCTGACCTCAACCCGATAGAACACCTTTGGGATGAATTAGAGCGGAGACTCATCCATGTCTTTGTGGAACTTGCTTTGTGCACTGGTGCGCAGTGATGTTGGAACAGAAAGGGGCCATCCCCAAACTGTTCCCACCAAGTTGGGAGCATGATATTGTCCAAAATGTCTTGGTATGCTGATGCCTTAAGAGTTCCCTTCACTGGAACTAAGAGGCCAACCCAACCCCTGACAAACGACCCCCACACCACAATCCCTATTGTATCCATATATTTCCCAGTGCAGGCGGTTGCCGAGCGCTCCTACCCGGTACAGATCATTCCGGGGGGGTCTCGGGGGAATTTCATGGATGAGCAGCCAAAACACCGAGGCATTATATTATTAGAGAAAATATTGAACGATATCATATCATAATCCCAGCACGCTTCACATCTAATTGAATGTTTAGCTACACAGTATCAGCGAACCACCCAAACATATGGCACCGGCAGCGCCGTGACCTCATTACATCTGGGATCCAGGTGCTGCACAGCCAATTACCCGCCGAGGTGTTAATTCACATTCTCCAACCTGCCAGCAAATGCTTACATAAGGGGGCTGCATGTGAAATCCGCCCTGCGTCCCGCAAACACGCCAATTAACCAACAAAACTTCTGTCTTGTTAGCCCATTGTGAAAATCAATTAGAAACAAAGTCAGCAGTTTGGGGGGAAAAAAGTTGAGATAATGTAAATTTGCGACGCCATTGTGCATCCTGCGGAGGCGACTCCTCCTGGGTGACATCGGAGGAGGAAGGTGACGGCGATAGCCTGCGGCATTCTGGGAAGACGGGCTGCCACGGGGCAAGCTTTATCACCTGAAAGATTATGCAAATGTTTTATTGAATTTTTTATTTTAATTGATACTTCTAATAAGAACAAAGGGTTATGTATCCTATCAAGACTCATTTTTTATTTTGGTTTTTATGTTGCATATGGAAAGATATTAATTTTTTTTTTTAATGTCTAACCTAATTTCAGGTCACTCTGAAGATTCATTGATCGGGTAAGAGGAGAGAAAAAAAGCTGCAAGCATTGTCCACATTGCAAAGATTTAAAAATAATAATAATCATAATAATAATATTAAATGATAATAATAATAATAGATATATTTTCTTCTTGTACAGTATCTGAAAGATTTATAAAACATAAATAAAAGAAAAAAATATTAATAATAATAACAAAATATATATTTTGTATTTGAAAGCTTTAAAAAAATAATTATAATAATAAAAGATATTTTTTTCTTGTATTTGAAAGCTTTATAATTAATAAATAATAATAATACAATATATATTTTCTTCTTGTATTTGAAAGCTTCATCAAAAATAATAATAATCATAGTAAAAAAAAAAAAAAAAAGATATATTTTTGTCTTGTATTTGAAAGTTTAAAAAAAAAATAATAATAATAAAAGATATTTTTTTTTCCTTATATTTTTTATATTCCTAAATTACTTCGCAAAACGTGTAGGATTATTCTACTGACATGAATTGCCTTCAAGCATGTGGAATACGCATCACTGTTTGTATATCATGCTATGTTATTGATTATATCATGAGATATGAATAATTAATAAACAAATTAATAATAATAAAATATATATTTTCTTCCCGTATTTTCAAGCTTTATCAAAAATAATAATAATAGTAAAAAAATATGGATTTTTGTCTTGTATTTGAAAGTTTTTTGTAAAAAAAATAATAATAATAAAAGATTTTTTTTTTCCTTATATTTTTTATATTCTTAAATTACTTCGCAAAATTCTTATGGTTTGTGCCTTTTTACTATTGATCCTTAGCGCAGTTTCATTTTGTGTATTTCTGTTTTGGCGTTGTATAACACCTTGAGTTGCAGCTTGGTCCTTTAGATAATAGCGCAGTTTTTCTTTTAACACTTCGCAAAATGTGTAGGATTATTCTACTGAGATGAACTGTCTTCAAGCGTGTGGAATACGCATCACTGTTTGTATATCATGCTATGTTATTGATTATATCATGAGATATTAATAATTAATTAATAATAAAATATATTTTTTCTTCTTGTATTTTCAAGCTTTATCAAAAATAATAATAATAATAGTAAAAAAAAGATATTTTTTTTTCCTTATATTTTTTATATTCTTAAATTACTTCACAAAACGTGTAGGATTATTCTACTGACATGAATTGTCTTCAAGCATGTGGAATGTGCATCGCTGTTTGTATATCATGCTATGTTATTGATTGTATCATGAGATATGAATAATAAATAAATAAAAATAATAAAATATATATTTTCTTCTTGTATTTAAAAGCTTTATCAAAAATAATAATAATAATAGTAAAAAATATATATATTTTTGTCCTGTATTTGAAAGTTAAAAAAAAAATAATAATAATAAAAGATAATTTTTTTCCTTCTATTTTTTATATTCTTAAATTACTTCGAAAAACGCGTAGGATTATTCTGACATGAATTGTCTTCAAGCATGTGGAATACGCATCACTGTTTGTATATCATGCTATGTTATTGGTTATATCATGAGATATGAATAATTAATAAATAAATCAATAATGATAAAATATATATTTTCTTCTTGTATTTACAAGCTTTATCAAAAATAATAATAATAGTAAAAAAAAAAAAAAGATATATTTTTGTCTTGTATTTAAATTAAAAAAAAAAAATAATAATAATAAAAGATCATTTTTTTTTTCCTTATATTTTTTATACTCTTAAATTACTTCGCAAAATGCGTAGGATTATTCTGCTGACATGAATTGTCCTCAAGCATATGGAATACGCATCACTGTTTGTATATCATGCTATGTTATTGATTATATTATGAGATATGAATATTTTTGTACGTGATTTTATTATCTTTTTTCAATAAATTATTTTTATTCAATACCGTGTGCTCACCTCAGTGTCAGCTCTACATCCTGGACATTTTTTTTAGAGGTCAGGATGTGGATGTGATAGCTGTCCCTACAACTGGTAACATCATTTTCTACAGTAAAAAATATATATATTTTTGTCTTGTATTTGAAAGTTTAAAAAAAATAAAATAATAAAAGATATTTTTTTTCTTGTATTTGAAAGCTTTATAAAAATAAATAAATAATAATATTGGATGATTTTTATTTTCTTGTTTTTGAAAGCTTTATACGAAAAATAAATAAATATTAATAAAATATATATTTTCTTGTATTTGAAAGCTTAATAAAAAAAATAAAAATAATAATAATAAAATATATATTTTCTTCATGCATTTGAAAGCTTAATAAAAAAAATAAAAATAATAATAATAAAATATATATTTTCTTCATGCATTTGAAAGCTTAATAAAATCTGCCTTCCCTGACCATTATCAGGATTCCCATATTATGTCCATTCTCTGCCACCCACCCTGACCATTGCTGCAATTCTCAGACTTCTATGTTTCCCGGACTCTGCCTACTGACTTCTGTTTGCCATGACCATTGCTGCAATTCCCAGATTATGCCTGCTACCTGGCACCTACCCTGACCATTACTGCAATTCCCAAGTTCTGCCTACTGCCGGCTGCCTGCCCAGACCATTGCTACGGTTCCTGGATTATGCCCTTTGTCTGCCACCTACCCTGACTATTACTGCAACTACCAGGTTCTGCCTACTGACAGCTGCTTGCTTTGACTGTTGCTATGATTCTTGGATTATGCTTACTGACTTGTGCCTGCCCTGACCATTGCAATGTTTTTCAGATTACACCCACTGTCTGCACTTGCCCTGACCATTGCTACAATTCCAAGATTACACCTACTGTATGCCACCCACCCTGACCATTGCTGCAGTTCCTAGATTCTGCCTACTGACTTCTGCCTGCCCTGACCAGGTTGCTATGTTTCCTGGACTCTTCCTACTGACTTCTGCCTTTCATGACAATTGCTGCAATTCCAAGATTACACCTATTATATGCCATATACCTTAAGCATGCTGCTATTTCTGGATTCTACCTACTGACTTCTGCTTGCCCTGACCTTTGCTACAATTCCCAGATAACGCCTATTGTCAGCCACCTGTCCTGACAATGCCGCAATTCCCACATTCTGCCTAATGACTTCTGTCTTCCCTAACCTTTGGCAATTCTTGGATTATGCCTGTCTCTGCCTGCCCTGACCATTGCTACGTTTCCTAGATTACATCTACTCTATGCCACCTACCCTGACCATTGCTGTGATTCTCAGTTTCTGCCTACTGTCTGCTGCCTGCCCTGACCATTGCTGTGATTCTCGGATTCTGCCTACTGTCTGCTGCCTGCCCTGACCATTGCTGTGATTCTCGGATTCTGCCTACTGTCTGCTGCCTGCCCTGACCATTGCTGTGATTCTCGGATTCTGCCTACTGTCTGCTGCCTGCCCTGACCATTGCTCTAATGCCCAGATTCTGCCTACTGTCTGCTGCCTGCCCTGGCCATTGCTGTGATTCTCAGATTCTGACTACTGTCTGCTGCCTGCCCTGACCATTGCTATGATTCTCAGATTCTGCCTACTGTCTGCTGCCTGCCCTGACCATTGCTATGATTCTCAGATTCTGCCTACTGTCTGCTGCCTGCCCTGACCATTGCTGTGATTCTCAGATTCTGCCTACTGTCTGCTGCCTGCCCTGACCATTGCTGTGATTCTCGTATTCTGCCTACTGTCTGCTGCCTGCCCTGACCATTGCTGTGATTCTCGGATTCTGCCTACTGTCTGCTGCCTGCCCTGACCATTGCTGTGATTCCCAGATTCTGCCTACTGTCTGCTGCCTGCCCTGACCATTGCTGTGATTCTCAGATTCTGACTACTGTCTGCTGCCTGCCCTGACCATTGCTATGATTCTCAGATTCTGCCTACTGTCTGCTGCCTGCCCTGACCATTGCTATGATTCTCAGATTCTGCCTACTGTCTGCTGCCTGCCCTGACCATTGCTGTGATTCTCAGATTCTGCCTACTGTCTGCTGCCTGCCCTGACCATTGCTGTGATTCTCGTATTCTGCCTACTGTCTGCTGCCTGCCCTGACCATTGCTGTGATTCTCGGATTCTGCCTACTGTCTTCTGCCTGCCCTGACCATTGCTGTGATTTCTGAATTACACCTACTGTCTGCCGCATGCTCACACCGGTGACACATTCTCAGATTCATCCAGCAGTGTGCCTGCCATCTGGCACATCAATACACAGTCTGTCACTCCATTACTTAGCCTAGAGTATAATCATGTGTAGCCAGGCCTTGGCTACTTTGCCTGTGTCATTGTGAGACATTCTTTAACAAAGGCTGCAGTGAGCTTGTTTTCCTCTAGTGTTCAGCCTGGACATTATTTCATAATTTCCTGAAGGCAGAGAGAGAGAGCATTACTGAAAGCAGGGGATCATGGGACATGTGGTACGGAGAGGGGCTCTTCCTCTTGGGACCATGGCCTTCAGCTGAGAGCAGGGACCCAGCCGCTTCAGGGGATATGAGCAGGCATCGTGGCCTAGACAGTGTGAAGAGCCTCCAGCAAGTGAGCATTACACCTACAGGCAGATCCTCCATCGCCAGCTCCCTGTCGGGGGGGCCCCCTCATTGTCACAGATCCAGCAGAATCCCACGGCCAGGCACCCTTCACTGGTTGCAGATTCTTCAAGAGCCTGTTTCGGGACAACCTCTTCCTTTGAGCAGTGGCGGCCCGTGCATTGTGGGCGCACGGGCGCCCCCCCTGACTACTCCGCCGCCCTCCCTATTCATGTGCCCGGCCACTTTCAGGACACCGGACACATGAAATACTATGGCGGAGATAGGTGGGGGGTGTGTATTTTGAAGCAGGTGATTAGAGCCAGAGGCTCTAATAGGCTTCAAAATAAGGTGGGCTCGGGGCGCAGAGCATTGCATCCCAACCCCACCCTGTTGTGTGGCATAGCGAATAAATTTTCGATATTTTCACACTAACGTTCCTCCCTGCCAATCAGCAGGCAGGTCAGTGAGACCTGTCCCATGATTTGCCAAAACATTACGTGATCCTATTGGATGCATAACGCTGTGGTGGAAGAGCAGACACGGCGGAGGAAGCCTGAAGACAAGCCGAGCGGACACAGGACCGGCAGCCGAGGATGAGCGCCCCGGAGGAAGAGAGCAGTCGAGGAGGAGAGCCCCGTCACTCCAGGAGAGGAGCGGTAAGTGCCAAGTGGCTGCATTTGATGGGCACAAGTAGCTGCATTTGATTGGCACAAGTGGCTGCATATGATGGGCACAAATGGCTGCATATGATGGGCACAAGTGGCTGCATTTGCTTGGCACAAGTGGCTGCATATACTGGGCACAAGTGGCTGCACATATGATGGGCACAAGTGGCTGCATTTCACGGACACAAGTGGCTGCATATACTGGGCACAAGTGGCTGCATATGAATGGCACAAGTGGCTGCATACGATGGGCACAAGTGGCTGCATATGATGGGCACAAGTGGCTGCATATGATGGGCACAGGTGGCTGCATTTGGCGGGCACAAATAGCTGCATATGACAGGCAAAAGTGGCTGCATGTGACGGGCACAAATGGCTGCTTTTGATTGGCACAAGTGGCTGTATGATGGGCACAAGTGGCTGCGTATGATGGGCACAAGTGGCTGCGTATGATGGGCATAAGTGGCTGCGTATGATGGGCACAAGTGGCTGCGTATGATGGGCACAAGTGGCTGCATTTGAAGGGCACGGTGAGGCTGCAATTGAGGGGTGGTTCAGTATTTTTCAGCCTGTTTGCACCCCCCCCAAATAAAATTTTGAGCACCAGCCGCCATTGCCTTTGAGCCTTGGTATAATCAGGATTGGTGAGCGGGCAGAAGCCCACCCTGTGTACACCCTACAAAAGACGCTGCATGCAGACACTTTTATCCCATCTCTTTACATGAGAGCTTCTAGCAGGAGACACTTTCCATATGCTATGCACTTTTGCTGGTCGCCATTGCACAGCGATCTCCTGGGGCCCTTGTTGAGCTAGCTGAAGATTCTGAGGATCTACACTACAAGGACTCCTCACCTCTTTGCTACAGTCTGGTATCTGTGCAATTGCATTCTTTCTGTGAATTATGTCAGATCCCGGGGTGTCAGAGGTGTCGGGAAGCTTGCAAGGTCGGGACAACCTTTGGGGATTGTCACCTTCCATCGGCCCTTACGAGGGGGTAGCGCTACACATGACATTCTACAGCCAGGGTATGGAGCTTTGTGTATTAGGCCTGGGGGGGCGACCAAATACGGGTAGACCTGGGGAAGGGGGCTGCTGCTACAGGTGAAGGTACACCAGGGTCTAGGTCTCAGGTGTCTGTATGTGGACCTGGCTGTGTGTTGGTCAGGTCTCCACAAAATGTTGGCTTTAGAGGTTCTTGAGTTGCCCAGTGATCTGAAACCTGTTGGTATTTGTGAACAAAGTGAATGTTGTTCAGGCGGGTGACTGAGCGTCTTTCGGAAGGGAGAGAGGTATAAGAATTGGGAAGAGTAACACCACGTTTGTGCCGTAGCTGTGAAGTGACAAAGTGATCTGCTGTGGGGAGTCTATCGCTGCCGCCTAATTCCCAGTGACACCGTTCAGCTGCTGACTGCACCGACTGTCAGAGACAATTAACCAGGAGCCGGCGGTGCAAAGTGTCTACGGGTGCTAAAAATTCATTCTACGCGCTGCGTCCGAGCGAGAAAAAGGAGCATGAAAGAACGGCGCACACAGCAGACCACGGGGAGGATCAGGAGTCCTCGTGTACAGCACCACGTCCCAGATCAGAGTGTGGTGAGGGATGGAGGTCGGCGTCATGGGCGGACGTCCTTGTGCTGTCTGCAGGCCATGATTTCCTAACTTCCAGGTTGGACCTCCTGGGCAATTCCAGGGTTAAATAAATCCATAACAATTAAATACCATCCAGCAAACACCGCTACAGTGCTAAATTATACAAGTCCACTCAGTTTACACAGACATGAACTGCAATCAGAATGCACAGATAACCTCACAGGGTCAGTACGCGTGTACTTTCTAAAGCAGTTACACATGCCCCCACCTCCCCCCAGGTCAATCTGTCCCCCAGTTCAATCCCCCCCCCCAGGTCAATGTGTCCCCCAGTATAACGCCCTTCCAGGTCAGTCTGTTCCCCAGTATAATCCCCCCAGGTCAATCTGTCCCCCAGTATAATCCCCCCAGGTCAATTTGTCCCTCAGTATAATCCCCCCAGGTCAGTCTGCCCCCCAGTATAATCCCCACAGGTCAATCTGTAGCCCCATATATAACTCCCTCCCAGGTCAGTCTGTCCCCCAGTATAATCCCCAAAGGTCAATCTGTCCCCCAGTATAATCCCCAAAGGTCAATCTGTCCCCCAGTATACCTGTAACTCCCTCCCAGGTCAGTCTGTGCCCCAGTATAATCCCCCCAGGTCAGTCTGTCCCCCCAGTATAATCCCCCCAAGTCAATGTGTCCCCAAGTATAATCCCCCCAGGTCAATGTATCCCCCAGTATAATCCCCTCAGGTCAGTCTGTCCCCAGTATAATTCCCCCAGGTCAATATGTCCCCAGTATAATCCCCCAGGTCAGTCTGTCCCCCAGTATAATCCCCACAGGTCAATCTGTCCCCCAATATAACTCCATCCTGGGTCAGTCTGTCCCCCAGTATAATCCCCCCAGGTCAATGTGTCCCCCAGTATATTCCCCCCAGGTCAATGTGTCCCCCAGTATAATCACCCCAGGTCAATGTATCCCCCAGTATAATCGCCCCCAGGTCAGTCTGTCCCCCAGTATATTCACCCCAGGTCTTTCTGTCCTCCATTTAATCACCCAGGTCAGTCTGTCCCCCAGTATAACTCCCTCCCAGGTCAGCCTGCCCCCCCAGTATAAGCCACACAGATCAATCTGTCCCCCAGTATAATCCCCCAAGGTCAATGTGTCCCCCAGTATAACTCCCTCCCAGGTCAATCTGTCCACCAGTATAATTCCCCCCCCCCTAGGTCTTTCTGTACCCCCAGTATTATTCTTCCTTCCCAGGTCATTCTGTCGTCCAGTATAATCCCTAAAGATCAATGTGTCCCCCAGTATAATTGCCCCCAGGTCAATGTTTCCCCCATTATAATCCCCCAGCTCAGTCTGTCCCCCAGTATAACTCCCTCCCAGGTCAGTCTGTCCCCCAGTATAATCCCCACAGGTCAATCTGTCCCCCAGTATAATCCCCCAAGGTCAATGTGTCCCCCAGTATAACTTCCTCCCAGGTCAGTCTGTCCCCCCCAGTATAATCCCCCCAGGTCAATGTGTCTCCCAGTATAAACCCCCAGGTCAGCCTGTCTCCCAGTATAATCCCCCCAGGTCAGTCTGTCCCCCAATATAATCCCCCCAGGTCAATGTGTCCCCCAGTATATTCCCCCAAGGCCAATGTGTCCCCCAGTATATTCCCCCCAGGTCAATGTATCCCCCAGTATAATCGCCCCCAGGTCAATGTGTCACCCAGTATAATCACCCCCAGGTCTTTCTGTCCCCCATTATAATCCCCCAGGTCAGTCTGTCCCCCAGTATAACCCCCCCAGATCAGTCTGTCCCCCAGTATAACTCCCTCCCAGGTCAGTCTGTCCCCCAGCATAATCCCCCCAGGTCAATGTGTCCGCCAGTATAATGCCCTCCCAGGTCAATCTGTCCCCCAATATAACTCCATCCTGGGTCAGTCTGTCCCCCAGTATAATCCCCCCAGGTCAATGTATTCCCCAGTATAATCCCCCAGGTCAATGTGTCTCCCAGTATAATCCCCCCAGGTCAGTCTGTCTCCCAGTATAATCCCCCCAGGTCAGTCTGTCCCCCAGTATAATCCCCCCAGGTCAATATATCCCCAGTATAATCCCCCCAGGTCAGTCTGTCCCCCAGTATAATCTCCACAGGTCAATCTGTCCCCCATTATAACTCCATCCTGGGTCAGTCTGTCCCCCAGTATAATCCCCCCAGGTCAATGTGTCCCCCAGTATATTCCCCCCAGGTCAATGTGTCCCCCAGTATAATCACCCCCAGGTCAATGTGTCCCCAGTATAATCACCCCCAGGTCAGTCCGTCCCCCAGTATATTCACCCCAGGTCTTTCTGTCCCCCATTATAATCCTGAGGTCAGTCTGTCCCCCAGTATAACTCCCTCCCAGGTCAATGTATCCCCCAGTATAACTCCCTCCCAGGTCAATCTGTCCCCCAGTATAATCCCCCAAGGTCAATGTGTCCCCCAGTATAACTCCCTCCCAGTAGACATGTGCACACTGAAATATTTCGTTTCGGAATTTTGTTTTCGTCCGAAAAATACATTTAGTTACTCCCGAAATTCGTTTTTATTTATTTCGTTTTTCGTTAAAAATTGCATTCGTCCGAAAATCCAAATTAAGGTCGAATCTGTCATTGAAGGCTTATGGTGTCTGTCGAATGTTCAAAGAAGATTCGACGGAGCAGCTAAACTGTAAGACGCCGTATAGTTTACCTGCTCCGTCAAATCTTCTTAGAACTTTCAACAGACACCATAAGCCAAAGTACGTGTGTACTTAGTTCTAGCTATTTTACTGCTCCTCCTCTTTGGTTACAATCAGCCAATAACATTCATCATCATCATTATTTTTATTTATCTTTTCTCCCCTACGTCGAATCTTTTCTCCCCCACGTCGAATCTTTTCTCTCTACGTCGAATCTTTCTCCCCTACGTCGAATCTTTTCTCTCTACGTCGAATCTTTTCTCCCCCACGTCGAATCTTTTCTCTACGTCAAATCTTTTCTCCCCTACGTCGAATCTTTTCTCCCCTACGTCGAATCTTTTCTCTCTACATCGAATCTTTTCTCCCCTACGTCGAATCTTTTCTCTCTATGTAGAATAATCTTGGACTAATAGAGCTAAGGTTAGGCACATTCGACCACAGGTTTGATGGACACAGATTGTTATTGTCACCATGATGATCATGTTGAATCTCCTATCTATATTGAACTTTTGTAGCAACGAAAACGAAAATAAAGCATTTGTTTATGTGGATTCTTTTGTTTTTCGGACTCTGCACTTTCAACAATAACGAAAATACCCGAAATTCGGACGAAAATGCATTTGGACGAAAACGAATGCACATGTCTACCTACTAGGTCTTTCTGTACCCCCAGTATTATTCTTCCCTCCCAGGTCATTCTGTCGTCCAGTATAATCCCCAAAGGTCAGTCTGTCCCCCAGTATAATCCCCCAAGGTCAATGTGTCCCCCAGTATAACTTCCTCCCAGGTCAGTCTGTCCCCCCAGTATAATCCCCCCAGATCAATGTGTCCCCCAGTATAATACCCCCAGGTCAACCTGTCCCCCAGTATAATTTGCCCCCCCCCCAGGTCTTTCTGTCCCCTCAGTATTATTCTTCCCTCCCAGGTCATTCTGTCATCCAGTATAATCCCCAAAGGTCAATGTGTCCCCCAGTAAAATCACCCAGGTCAGTCTCTCCCCCCCCGGTATAATTCCCCCCGAGTCTTTCTGTCCTCCCGTATTATTCTTCCCTCCCAGGTCAGTCTGTCCCCCAGTATAATCCCCAAAGGTCAATGTGTCCCCCAGTATAATCCCCCCCCCCCCCCCCCAGGTCAGTCTGTCCCCCAGTATAATTCCCCCCCCCAGGTCAATGTGTCCCCCAGTATAATCACCCCAGGTCTTTCTGTCCCCTATTATAATCCCCCAGGTCTTTCTGTCCCCCAGTATAATTCTTCCCTCCCCAGTTCAATCTGTCCCCCAGTATAATCGCCCCAGGTCTTTCTGTCCCCTATTATAATCCCCCAGGTCTTTCTGTCCCCCAGTATAATTCTTCCCTCCCCAGTTCAATCTGTCCCCCAGTATAATCGCCCCAGGTCTTTCTGTCCCCTATTATAATCCCCCAGGTCTTTCTGTCCCCCAGTATAATTCTTCCCTCCCCAGTTCAATCTGTCCCCCAGTATAATCGCCCCAGGTCTTTCTGTCCCCCAGTATAATTACTTGAATAGGCTGCTCTACATGCAACAAACACGCCAATGTAGCTCCTGCACCTTTTTTTGGCAGTGAGCCACACGCATTTCTGTACTGCACATTGTTGCACTTTTTTTTTGCATGCTTTGCCTCATGACATAACAGCTCTGCCAGCCGCCTTTGGGGTGTCAAAGTGTGATGCGGGATTTTGTTACATTTTCGCATGTCCCTGAACAAATTCCCAGAATGCACCGATATGAAGCCTTGGGACCCATTCACACTATTGGGCTGCAATAACATGTGGCGATTTCCGTTATGTGATGGTGCAATGTGGTGTCATTCATTCTGAACAGTACTATCGCTCACCTTGCCGACAGTCCCGCGTTGTAGCTTGTGGCAGCACCCCCTGCCAAAACCGGAACATGCACTTGTTTGGTGCATTAGGCAGCCTACTCAAAAGAATGGGCTGACGCAACGCACATTAGCACGCGGGTATAGCGCACATGCACTAACGGGCTGCAGTGGCGTGAACGGGCCTTAATGCGGCGGCCAAATCTAAGAAGTGGGTTTAGAACATTTAAACGTCATTTGTAAAGTGGTATTAGGTGCGTGGCGAAATACATCGGGGCGATCGCTCAGCTATGTCAGGGTTTGTTATCTGCCCCATGTGTCATGAACTACTCAAAGCTCCGCCCTCCCAGAAGGTGGACTCCGCCCCCCTGACCACCAAGCCATGAGTGCGGTCCAATGGTGAATCTGCTTTTATGGTGAAGGTGCCTATTTGGTGGTCTTGCCCGCCTCCAGGATCATCATCACATTTTTCAGCATTTATTTAGACAATAAAATTCATGACTTTTATTTTTTAATTTTACAACTTTTTTCTCACTTTATTCCTTTGTCACCTTTTTTTTTTAACTCAAATTTTTTTGGACTAAAATTTAACTGCTAACCATACAAGTGTAGTTAGCAGTTAACTTCTAATTCTAGTTAAAAGTAACCAAAAGAGTAACAATATGAGAAGGGGACGGGGGCGCTTTAAAAAAAAATTTTTTCATTATTATTTATTTTATTTATTTATTTATTTTTATTTTTTTTTTTTTTTGGTTACCTTGTCCCTTTAATTGTTTTTTTTATATCACTTTTATTCCTGTCATTAATGTTACCTGGGTGCGTTAAAAAAATAATTAATTATTATTTATTTAATTTTATTTTTTTTTTTTTTTGGTTACCTTGTCTCTTTAATTGTTTTTTTATCACTTCTATTCCTATCATTAATGTTTTTTGTTTTTTTGTTTTTTTGTTACCTTGTCTCTTTAATTGTTTTTTTTATCACTTATATTCCTATCATAAATGTTTCCTGGGTGCTTTAAAAAAATAATAATTATTTATTATTTTTTTTAAATTTTTATTTATTTCTTTTATTTTTTTACACTGTCCCTTTAATTGTTTTTATTTTATCACTTCTATTCCTATCACAAGAAATGTAAACTCAAATTTTTTTGGACTAAAATTTAACTGCTAACCGTACAAGTGTAGTTAGCAGTTAACTTCTAATTCTAGTTAAAAGTAACCAAAAGAGTAAAAATATGAGTATTTTGCTGGCGAAGGAGACTGGACTGGCAGCCTGATCACTATATTAAGCAATTCCCACCCCGGCCAATTCTGACATTTCTCTCCTACATGTAAAAATCTGTATTTTGTTGCTAGAAATTACTTAGAACCCATAAACATTATATACGGTTTTTTTTTAGCAGAGGCCCTAGAGAATAAAAAGGTGGTCGTTGAAATTTTTTTATGTCACATGGTATGTGCGCAGCGATTATTTAAACGTCATTTTTTTGGGGAAAAAAAATACACTTTAATGAATTTTAATGCAGAGAAACACAATATATAATCCGCGTTTTTGGTAAAATATAAAAGATGATGTTACACCAGGTAAAAAAGATACCAAACATGTCACGCTTTAAAATTGTGCATGCTCATAAAATGGCGCCAAACTTTAGTACTTAAAAATCTCCATAGGCGGCGCTTTAAATTTTTTTTACAGGTTACCAGTTTAGAGTTACAGAGGAGATCTAGTGCTAGAATTATTGCTCTTGATATAACCTTTGCGGCGATACCTCACATGTGTGGTGCGAACACCGTTTACATATGTGTGCAATTACTTCTGTGTGCGAGCACAAGGGGACGGGGGCGCTTTAAAAAACAATTTTTCATTATTATTTATTTTATATTAATTTATTTTAATTTTTTTTGGTTACCTTGTCTCTTTAATTGTTTTTTTTTTTTATCACTTCTATTCCTATCATTAATGTTTTTTTGGTTTTTTTTGGTTACCTTGTCTCTGTAATTGTTTTTTTTTATCACTTCTATTCCTATCATTAATGTTTCTTGGGTGCTTTAAAAAAGATAATTCATTATTATTTATTTCATTTAAATTTATTTTTTTTTGGTTACCTTGTCTCTTTAATTGTTTTTTTTTTTTCGCTTCTATTCATATCATTAATGTTTTTGGGGGATTTTTTGTTACCTTGTCTCTTTAATTGTTTTTTTTATCACTTCATATTCTTATCATTAATGTTTCCTGAGTGCTTTAAAAAAAAAAAATATTATTTTATTTTAATTTTTATTTATTTTTTATATTTTTTTTACACTGTCCCTTTAATTGTTTTTATTTTATCACTTCTATTCCTATCACAAGAAATGTAAACATCCCTTGTGATTGAAATAAGGCATGACAGGTCCTCTTTCTGTAGAAATCTGGGGTCTATAAAACCCCAGATATCTCCTCTATCCTTTAAAAAAAAAAAAAAAATTGATCTCTGCTTTCTAGGGAAAAATATGGCAGTTTACATCCGCCAGAGCCGGAAGTGACATTGAGACATCGCTTCTGACCTCCCAGGATTATATAGATGGCTGGGGGCCATCCAGTCTTCGACCAGCTCTGTGGTGACCTGGCGGCACGGTTGGATTGGATCTGATCGCACGGGAGAGCCCAGAGTGGTGCTGATGGGAGGCGGGGGGGGGGGGCGATGTCCTCTCCCGTTGCCTGTAAAAGCCATCCAGCAGCTATTAAGCAACTAGGATGGCTTTTACACTAAAGGAAATCGCCAGCTGAAAAGAAAGATATCTGGATAATGCCGGTAGCTGCAACCATCATCCCCATATCTTCAAGTCCAGGACGTCATATGACGCCATAAGGGCGGGAAATAGTTTTAGGGTTTGTCCACCTTTCATACTATGTTTCATGTTACACCCATACTTAGGAAGTAACAAGATACAAGGCTGCATTCCCCAACCCCCCACCCTCAAATTGCACCCCTACTTACCCTAATCATAGGGTGCGTCTTGCTCCAGGTAATTGTTATTTAAATACAGCGTGGCTCCGCCCACCCAACTGCTTTATTTTTTTTACAGGAATATGAGAATGGGAAGACTACAAGTCCTATCTGCCACTACGGCAGGGCAGTGATTTCATCACATTTGTAGTAGATAATTTCCTTCCTCCAGCTCCATAACAGAAGTTCTTTACCTCCATACAGACCTGAGGCTGGGGGGGGGGGGGGACTGTGCATTGCACTGCGACGCACTGATCCCCACTGCAATGTTCTGCGATGCACTGATCCCCACGGCAATGTTCTGCGATGCACTGATCCCCACGGCAATGTTCTGCGAAGCACTGATCCCTACTGCAATGTTCTGCAACGCACTTATCCCCACTGCGATGTTCTATGATGCACTGATCCCCACTGTAATGTCCTGCGACACACTGATCTCCACTGCAATGTTCTGCGATGCACTGATCCCTACTGAAATGTTCTGCGATGCACTGATCTCCACTGCAATGTTCTATGATGCTCTGATCCCTACTGCGATGTTCTGCAATGCACTGATTCCCACTGCGATGTTCTACGATGCACTGATCCCCACTGTAATGTCCTGCGATGCACTGATCCCCACTGCAATGTTCTGTGATGCTCTGATCCCTACTGCGATGTTCTGCAACGCACTGATCCCCACTGCGATGTTCTACGATGCACTGATCCCCACTGTAATGTCCTGCGACCCACTGATCCCCACTGCAATGTTCTGCGATGCACTGATCCCTACTGCAATGTTCTGCGATGCACTGATCCCCACTGCAATGTTCTGCGACGCACTGATCCCCACTGCAATGTTCTGCGATGCACTGATCCCTACTGAAATGTTCTGCGATGCACTGATCCCCACTGCTATGTTCTGTGATGCACTGATCCCTACTGCAAAGTTCTGCGATGCACTGATCTCCACTGCAATGTTCTGTGATGCACTGATCCCTCCTGCAATGTTCTGCGATGCACTGATCCCCACTGTAATGTCCTGCGACCCACTGATCCCCACTGCAATGTTCTGCGATGCACTGATCCCTACTGCGATGTTCTGTGATGCACTGATCCCCACTGCAATGTACTGCGATGCACTGATCCCCACTGCAATGTTCTGCGATGCACTGATCCCCACTGCAATGTTCTGCGACGCACTGATCCCCACTGCAATGTTCTGCGATGCACTGATCCCTACTGAAATGTTCTGCGATGCACTGATCCCCACTGCTATGTTCTGTGATGCACTGATCCCTACTGCAAAGTTCTGCGATGCACTGATCTCCACTGCAATGTTCTGCGATGCACTGATCCCCCCTGCAATGTTCTGCGATGCACTGATCCCCCCTGCAATGTTCTGTGACATACTGATCCCCACTGCAATGGTTTTATTTTTCAATGTTCATATGTTTATTAATTAATTGTTGGTGTGTTATTTTTGTTTAAAGGTGGGACTATGCCTTTAAATAAATCAGATCCATCTCACTGTTCCTATTGAGTATCTGAATACTGGCAGTGATGGAGAAATTGTCCCCGGAGCGCCCTCTACAGGCCACAGTGCGAAGGCTCAGGCAGTCTGATGGAGC
>JBBDGP010004945.1:0-45000 GCA_037952835.1 Lithobates septentrionalis
CACAATGCAGACCTGCCCCATCAATGACTCCTCCCCCCATCCTTCCCCTGAGCTTACAGAACCATGCCCCATCAATGGCTCCTCCCCCCATCCTTCTCTTGAGCTCACAGAACAGCACCCCATCAATGGCTCCTCCCCCCAGCCTTCCCCTGAGCTCACAGAACCCCCCCATCAATGACTCCTCCCATCCTTCCCTGAGCTAACAGAACCATGCCCCATCAATGGCTCCTCCCCCCATCCTTCCTCTGAGCTCACAGAACCACATCCCATCAATGGCTCCTCCCCCATCCAACCCCTGAGCTCACACAACCGCACCCCATCAATGGCTCCTGCCCCCCGTCCTTCCCCTGAGCTCACAGAACTGCGCCCCATCAATGACTCCTCCCCCCATCCCTTCCCTGAGCTCACAGAACCACATCCCATCAATGGCTCCTCCCCCATCCTTCCCCTGAGCTCACAGAACCGCGCTCCCATCAATGGCTCCTCCCCCCATCCTTCCCCTGAGGTCACAGAACCGCAACCAGAGATCTGGGGGAAGAACAATCTTTTTGATTTCACCTTGGACCTTCCTCCGTAATTCAGCAGCCAGCCATCGCACACAATGCAGACCTGCCCCATCATGGACTCCTCCACCCCCATCCTTCCCCTGAGCTCACAGAACCACACCCCATCAATGACTCCTCCCCCCATCCTTCCCCTGAGGTCACAGAACTGCAACCAGAGATCTGGGGAAGAACAATCTTTTTGATCTATCTCTATTTTTTTCTAAAAAGGAGGTGGCGGAGCCAACAAATTTGTTTTTTTTTTGTTTTTTTTAACAACAAAAGACAGCAAATCGCAAAATCAAAATGAAAAAGCGTGGCGCATTAACCGCAATAAACGTCAAGGCGAACTCATCAGTACAGATAATAGTCCGCGCAATTCTGTTTATTAATTTAAAGCGCAATTTGAGCAGAGAACGGGCGAGCTGAAATCAGTTGGCAACACTTTCCGCTTTGCAAATTCACCCCCTACCCCCCCCCCCCCCCTCCCCTGAGGGGACCGCGCCATCATTCCTGCCCTTCACGCTTAATGTGAACGAGGCGGCCCCAGAACACGGCGGGTCAGGAAGGCACGGAGTGCGCGCTGCCAGCTGCAGATAACACCAGGGAGTGGGGGGAATCGGTCAGCAGGGGGGGGGGGCGGTGACCTGCAAGAACAGCACCCCCCAAAAAAAATTAAAAAAAATAAACACACACACACCCCACCGGTACCATAAACAGTTTCCTTTCATAAAATATATAATTTATCATCATTTCTGGAAGTTGCAATAAACGAATTTGTATCAAAATTAGAAAAAAAAAAAAAAAAAAGATACATTTGTTTTTGCACAACGGTAGTAATGAATTATTGCTTGTGTGTGAGAAACCACCACACTGATGCTTCATGTACTTCCAGAGTCGTTTCAGATGTGCAGCAAAACGCTAGAACTGCGCTTAAAGTGCATCCAAAAATCACAAGTGTTCTCGTTTCAGATACAGTAGGGCCGGGTTAGAACGCTTTAACCTAAACAGACAGGACACCCAAATGGTTATCGTTGTCACTGGATCAGGAAGAGAGGGTAATTCTTCCATTGGGGACATTCTAGTGACAACGGATTGGGCGGACATCTTTGCGTCAATGGAAATGGGTGAAAGCGCATAACGCACAAAAATGCATCATGACGCATGTCGCTGTGCACTATGAAGAGTGTTGACATCCAATGCAAGGCATTCCAACACACTTTGAAAAACACGCGGACATGCACTTTGATACCAATAGGGGGAAAAACAAATGTATATGTATATTACATATATACACACACCATTTTATTATATTTTTTATTTTACCCCAATGCTTTTTTTCTTATAATAAAATAAAAAAGGAAAAGAAAGGAAAGTTAAAAAAAAATGGATGTAAATCACCAGAATTTTCCATTGCGTGTGAGAGATTTCCACTCACTTCCTATGATGTCACCAGAACAGGAAGTGGAGCTAAAAAAAAAAACCTCCTTAAAAAAGGGACAGACAGCAAAAAATAAAATAGATGACATTTCAACCCTTCCCAACAACTAAAGGTAACATTGTAACAATATTGGACTCTTTAAAAATTCCTTAGTCCCATCCGTGTCACTGGCTGTGTAGATAGAAAGTCAGATAAATGTCATTCCAGGTCAGATACCTCAAGTATTGCAGACAGTCAGCCTGAGAGCCAGGCAGTCGGCATTCTCAGGTGAGATCGGCCACGAAGCTTACGACGTGTTTGGAGTCAGGGCTGGTTCTCAACACATCATTTCAGATCCGTTTCGGATGCATTTCTGCATGCCGGTTTTAAAGGTGTTTTTGCCATAATCTGGTGCGTTTTGACGTGTTTCCAGGTGCTTTTTTTATTTTCACTGGACTGGGATCTGTGCTTTTTTTTTAAGCATTTTTGATGCGTTAAAGTGCATTCCAATACAGTAAAAATTCTGCAACTGGAAGCTTTTTGCATGAGAGAGAAAGAGAGAGAGAAAGAGAGAAAGAGAGAAAGAGAGAAAGAGAAGAGAGAAAGAGAAAGAGAGAAAGAGAGAAGAGAGAAGAGAGAAAGAGAGAAAGAGAGAAAAAAAAAAAAAGAAAAAAAAGAAAAAAGAAAAGGAAAGAAAGAAGAAAGAGAAAGAAAGAAAGAAAGAAGAAAGAAAGAAAGAAAAAGAAAGAAAGAAAGAAAGAAAAAGAGAAAAAAAAATACTATATTAAATAAAAAATAAAAAAAAATAAAATGTAAATTTGAATTCTGAACCTTCACCTCTTCCTTCACACCTAAACTCTTACAAATCTGGACAAAGAAACTCAGGAACTTGAACTTTCTCCCCAAACCCGTCAAGTGCGGAGGAATCCCGCCAGTCTTCATTTTTCACGCCGCAATCATTCAAGCAAAAAGGAAAAAAGAAAAACAAAAAAACAAAAAAAAAAAATCAAAGCTTTGTCTTCATGGAATGGAATAATCACCTGAAGATAAACAGGAGATGGAAGCAGCGGGCTCCCCGCACCTGTACACAATGCTGGCGGACGCCTTTAAAGTGCATTTCCAACTCGGCCGCCATTTGTTATGAGGTCACACTCCCAGCGCACACAGAACAAGGACAACCTTTCTGATCTTCAGGGTGTTTCTTGTAGCAGATTTATACATCGCACTCTGCATTGTATAGACTAAAATTCCAGTGTGTGATCAGGGGGCGGATGGAGGGTCACAATGTATCATCCAAGCCTTGGGATCCTTGTTAGGGCTGTGTGCACAATTGGTTTACAACTGATAATAAGCGCAGACAGCACAGGCAGGGTTAATACATAAGTGAAGGTATTTTTTTGTGATAAATCAAGTGAAGAGGAATTAGACCCCCTGTGCCCATTAGAGAGATTCGACCCTATTTGTCCTGTTTACCATCATCACTGAAAATGAAAGGAAATCACAAATTTTGGGTTGTCCCAGAACTGAAATAGGAAGGGAAATCCTCCAATGGGGACGTAATTCTGGGAATCCCATCAATTTGGAGGGATTTCCTCTCACTTCCTGTTTTGGCTATGGGACAGGAAGTAGAGGTAAATCCCCAGAGACACAGATGGCAAACAAAACTGACAGGCGTTATAAGTAGATGTGTGCAATTTGTTTAGTTAGGAATATAAATTAAGACAACATTTGTTATTCGGACATATCCAAATTTTATGAATCATAATAGTAACAGCATTTCAGAAGGAACCCGAAATCAAAATTATAAAAAAATTGAATTATCCAAAATAGAAAAAGAATTCAAATTAAAAAATAAAAAAGAATTTGAAATCGAATTGGAAACATATTGCAATAAATATAGTAAGGTATAAAAATGAAATACATATGATGATTACTACGTAGGCTGCTTTATAGAATAAAAGACAAAAAAAAAAAAAGAAGGAGAGGAGAGAGGAAGAGATGAGAAGATGGGGGGGGGCGGCTGGGAAGGGGAGGAGGAAGAAAAAAAAAAAAAAAAAAAAAGGGGAGGATGAGAAGAGGGGAGGAAAAAAAAAAAGGAGGATGAGAAGAGAAAAAAAAATGGAGGAGGAGGAGGAGGAGGAGGAGGAGGAGGAGGAGGGAGGAGGAGGAGGAGGAGGAGGAGGAGGAGGAGTAGAGGAAAAAATAAAAAAAAAAAAAGGCAGGAGGAGTAGAGGAAAAAGAAAAAAGGGAGGAGGAGTAGAGGGGAAAAAAAAGGGAGGATGAGAAGAGAAGAGAAAAAAAAAAGGGAGGAGGAGGAGGAGGAGTAGAGGAAAAAAGAAAAAAGGGAGGAGGAGTAGATGAAAGAAAAAAGGCAGGAGGAAGTAGAGGAAAAAGAAAAAAGGGAGGAGGAGTAGAGGAAATAAAAAAAAAAGGGAGGAGGAGTAGAGGAAATAAAAAAAAAAAAGGGAGGAGGAGAAGAGGGGAAAAAAATGGAGGAGAAGAGGAAAAAAAAAAGAGAAAAATGAGGACAGAAGAAGAGGAGATGAGAAAAGAAAACAATAAAAATAAAAACAATAGAAAAAACATAGAAAATAAAATAGAATAGAATGGAAAATAGAATAAAAAAAAAAGTAGAGTATAAAAAACAGAAAATAAAAGAACAGAATAGAAGAGAACCAAATAGAATGATTTTAAATATACAAAACAAATCGAACATACAAAATTAAGTCTAAAAAAGATTTAGGGGCCAATTGGGAGCTATGCCTAGAGAGAGATCAGCTTATCCATCTGCTGCTTTTCCTTTCACTGTCCAATCACAGACTGGGGGAGGGACAAGACCTGAAAATATTAAATAAATGCAGCAGAGAAAAAGTGAGGTCCCCTCTCCTGCCAGATCAGGTTGAGCTGTGTAAATCTCAAGACTGGATGAACGCAAAATACAAATCCTATGACAGGTACAGAGTGTTTATTCATCGGATATATTGGCCAATAAAAAGTTTAAACTCCACCTTGAATTCCCTCGGCTGAGGACCGATGAAGCACACCCCCCCCCCCCCCGTATATGGTTACTTTGTCTCGTGTGTCGTACATCCAGCATCATACATGTCGCGGGATTAGCGCTGCGGTCATTCCAGGCGTCTTGTGTTGCAATTTAAAGCATCGATTGGAAGTCGGGCGCTGTGTCCGGTTTCATTCATGACTCATTTGTTAATTAAAGAGAATGAGTATTGACATTGTGTGTGGAGTCACAGAATACAACGCTGAGCCGCCGCTCAATAAGAGCAATGTGAACATCCAGAGCGGCCAATCAGAAATCATTACTAGAGAAACGTATTGTCTGCTCTGGGAGCGCACAGCTCCAGCTATTATGGGAACATTTCTACATACATTTTTGGTTTTTCCCTTTTTTATTTTTGTGGATTAGATAGGGAAAGGTTTAGAACCTCTGTCGGGTTTTTATTGCCGTATCTGCTGGGGAGAAGAATCCTCTCTAGGAGCATACGTACAGGGGTTGCAGGGGTGGCCACTGCGACCCAACCGCATGCTCCAGGGGAGCCGCACGGTATAGGAGGGCAGCTGGGGGGGCGGGGACATGTAGAGGATACGATCCCTCCATGTAGCCCCACCTGGAGCTTCTCCTGCTCTCCCTCCTGCAGACATTCACCGACTGCAGGAGGAAAAATGGAGGGGATCGGTTCCTCCACATGCCGCTCCCGCCGCCTCCCTATCCCTGTCCTGCTGCCCTGGGCCCCTGTGTACACCCTGCTGGGTTTCCCCCTGCCAGCCTCCTGCTGGCTGCTGCAGGGGATGCGTCAGGATGGAGAGCAGAATGAATGAATTACTGACTGGTTTGTTTATTCATAGTAAACGGTTTCCTATGCTTCAGTTTTATAAATGAATGGGAAGCCTCGGTACAGAGCTATGCCTGTTCATTCAGTCTGTGCAGCTGAAGCTACAGAGAAAGACTGATGAATCCGCCCTCTGTCTCAAAAGTGAGACATCACTGTTTAGACCCCCATTTCACCAAAGTCCCTCAATGGGGTCCTAAAAAAAAAAATTATGTAAAACACTATCTATCTATATCTATATCTATATCTATATCTATATATATAATTTTGTATATTTAAAATCATTCTATTTGGTTCTCTTCTATTCTGTTCTTTTATTTTCTGTTTTTTATACTCTACTTTTTTTATTTTATTCTATTTTCCATTCTATTTTTATTTTCTATGTTTTTTCTATTGTTTTTATTTTTATTGTTTTCTTTTCTCATCTCCTCTCTTCTTCTGTCCTCATTTTTCTCTTCTCCTCCTCCCTTTTTTCCCCTCTTCTATCTATATCTATATATCTATATATCTATATATCTATATATCTATATATCTATATATCTATATATATATATATATATATATATTATATATATATATATATATATATATATATATATATATATATATATATATATATATAAATAAATTTAAAAAAAAGGTAAAAAAATACACAACAAAAATAAACTGACACCAGTGGCGGAACTACCAGGGTTGCAAAGGTTGCCCTTGCGACTGTGCCCAGGGAACCCCAAGACAGCAGAAGGCGGCTCGCTGCGGGACCATAATAAGAGGGTCCCGCGATGGGAGTAAAAAGGGCCCCGGGATCAGGGGGATGGGCCCTGATCGGGAGCCATTCATGGTTTCTTGCACCGGGGCCCTGAAGGTTCTAGTTACACCTCTGATCCTCTCCATTGGTTTTGATGGCCATCATCACCAAATAAAAAAAAAATAAAAAAAGTGAAAATTTTTACATTGGTCACCAGAGCAGAAAGAGGACAATCCTTCTATAGGGACACCAGTTTCAGTGACCAATGTCTGAGGCTCGCATCAGACATTTAACCCCCCCCCCCCCCCCCCCCCCCCCCCCACACACACACACACACACACACACACACACACACACACACACAATCTGCACTAAACTGGATGGAGCCTCAGGAGTGAGCTGAGTTTTTGGAAGAGTTAGGGACTTTTTTTTTTTTTTGTGAGTTCTCACACATAGGTCTTTTGCTGCCAATGAATGGGCTGCCCTACAAACAACGCATGGAAAACGCACTGCGAGTGTGGGTCAGTTTTTTTTACCCATTCAGCCAGTGGGTTGAATGAGAAACATTGACCGCTTTGAGTGCTTGGCTGGGGAATCCTCCCCATTATGTCAGTGTAGCCGGCCCCCCCTGCCCCCACCTTCAGAACATAAGCGAGAGCTGCAGTCCACAGCCTGCAGTGCTGATCGAGAGAGAATATACAGACAGGGCGATTGAACGGAAGTAGATTGGTAGACTGACAACGGCAGCCATGCGGATTCAAATTAATTTGATCCCGGGTTTAAGGAGGGGAGAGATTTTCCTTCACTTCCAGGTCCATCTACCTGACGAGAAATGGGAGGAGAAATCGCCTCAAAAGGGGCAAATAAAAACCCCAAATATTTCCATTACTATAATACTCTATTCTGTTCTATATAGTTGCGTTTTATTTTTCCAGATGCTGCAAGATCGAAAAATTCTGTATTATAAAGGAATAATTGCTAAATTGTTACCAACTTTTATAAGTAGTAATATTTGTAGCATTATTCATAATACTAATAATTATTATTCATCCTTGTGATCTCCGGAAAAACAAATGCAGCCATCACATCTACAGTCTGATGAGCTAAAAACCGATCATATTTTCATTCTTGGGTTTAGACTTGAAGTCTGAATTCTCAACCTAAATGGCTCTAGTTTATGGGCCCACTAGGCAATATAGCCAAGTTCAGGGTAACCCCCCCAAATCCAGTGCAAGACGACAATGGAAGCCCCCCAAAATCCCCTCTTCACAGGTTTTCTTGAAGACAAGCGCGCGCTCAGACGACAGCGGGAAGGAAGCCATGGCCTGCAGGCCTTCCTCCAGCACATAGTAAAAGACGTTATCTTCCTCTCCACAAAGGTTCCCTCTGATGGCTTCTCTATGTTGTGCAGGTCCCTCATTCTCCAATCTATCAACACTGGGTCTCCTCCAGCCTGGTCCTCCCCCAGTCGTAAATCAATTTTGTCCAATAAAACAGTCTGACATGCTGAAATATCGGCTAAACAACCACTCAATCTGTTTATGCAAATGGAATAAATCTATCTGTCCTTTCTAAATATTGATTAGAGGCCTTAATTTACAGCAGAATAAATACGGGGATGGCAAGTAAAGTTGGGAGAGAGAGAGGGAGAGAAAGAGGTGATGTGTAAGAGCGCAAGGGAGCGAAGAGAGAGGCGGAAGGAGAGAGAGGGAGAGAGGAGAGAAAGAGCAGGTGTAAAAGAACAAGAGCCTGTGAGAGCGAACACAAAAAAAAGGTGTGAGCATGAGAAGTGATCAAAAAAAAAAAAAGAGCGAAGAGCGCCAGAGCCAAAAATAGAGGCAAAAAAGAGGCAAAAAAGAGCGAGAGGCAAAAAAGAGGCAAAAAAGAGCGAGAGGCAAAAAGAGGCAAAAAAGAGCGAGAGGCAAAAAAGAGCGAGAGGCAAAAAAGAGCGAGAGGCAAAAAAGAGCGAGAGGCAAAAAAAGAGCGAGAGGCAAAAAAAAGAGCGAGAGGCAAAAAAAGAGCGAGAGGCAAAAAAAGAGCGAGAGGCAAATAAGAGCGAGAGCCAAAAAAGCGAGAGAGCCAAAAGAGAGGCAAAAGAGCGAGAGGCAGGAGAGGCAAAAAGAGCGAGAGCCAGGAGAGGCAAAAGAGCGAGACCCAAGAGAGCAAAAACCAAGAGAACCAAAAGAGCTTACCTGTAGGTAAAACCTTACCAAGAGGCCTACCTGTAGGTAAAAAAAATATCTCCTAAACCTGTACGGTTTAGGAGATATTGCCCTCGCAGTGAGCCGCTGACCGCAGTGGCGCATGCGCACAGGGGATTCTCGGCTGAAAGCCCGGCAGCCGCCGGACTTTGGCGGAAAAAAAAAAAAAAAGTCTCCCGCGTGCATGCGCGGGAGTGACATCGCGGCTCCGGCCACTCACAGCGCCGGAGCCGCGATACCCGGAAGGCACGCCGAGAGGAAAATGTCAGCTCCCTCGGAGTCGACCGGGTGAGATGCCGGCGCCTCGTTCTAAGGCAAGTATCCTCGTTCTAAGGTAAGTATGCGATGCATACTAGCTCATTATGCCTTTTCCCTTACAGGTATAGGGGGAAAAAAAGTGTCAGCGGGTTTACTACCGCTTTAACTCTACATGATAAATCTCCATGCTTTTAACAAATACTATCCTCCCAGCTTCCCTTTCCATGTGGCCATCTATAAAACGTATCATATATGGAACTCTCGGTGTTGATGGCCATTCAGTGAATTGGGAGGGGGGGGTTAAATATTACATTGTATTATTTATTAAATATTACATTGTATTCTATTAATATAACAAACAATATTAGATTTAATACTGTATTATTGTATTATGGTATTATTATAATAAATAATACTACATTGTATATTATTTAATAGTACATTGTATAACAATTAGGGGACAATTCTACATTGTAACATTTTACACAAAGCTGAAGTTTTCCCATAAAAAAGGTAAAAGCAGCAAAATATTAAAATAAACTCTGAGAGGAAACTCAACCTGTATATAGGATTCACTTCAACTGCCAAGAGAGCCTTGTGGTCAGGGAAGAGGCTGCATGCGCTATATAAAAAACTAGAAAAACCGATATCCAAAATAATGGAGCTCCATGGCGTCCAATCCTAACAATAGCCGGCAGCTGTCCAGAGCGCGTGTTGTCACTGCAGAGTACAGACAGAAAACTGCTCAGCGAGGGCATCAAGTTTACCATTTTATTTATATATATAAAAAAAAAAAAAAAAAAAAAAAAAAAAGGAAGATTGTAAGACCGCTATGTACACAAAAGCGAAAGGCGGTGCTAAGAAACGAACCCGCTGCCCCAACACAGACTGCGCCTGCGCCCTTCCATGGAGAAAGTCAACTTGCGCTGAAAACATTTTTTTTCCATTAAAATACAGAATTGCTACACATTTTTTAAATTATTCCTTTAAATCTGTAGATTCTACAAGTAGGAAAAAAAATCCAAATGTCTCCTCCTGACCACTGCAGGTATACTCAGGGAATTCTGTATACTGGGTACCGCGGCAGGGGTCCCTTTCCTCTACATCCCATGTACTGCGCATGTGAACGGCTTACTGCGGCTAGCTTTACATTATGCTTTTAGTGCATTTGCTGAAGCTCAAAAACTCACTACAACCCATTTCACATCCATGCAGCTTCCTGCAATGCATTTTTTGGGTTTTGGTTTTTATTTATTTTTTTACCTGCAGGATGGTGCGTTTTTGGCTGTGGTAGATTAAGAGTAGACACGCGTCGTTCGTTTCGTTCCGAAATAAAATTCAGACAAGTTTTTCGTTATTCGGATGTATCAGAAAATTCCAGATTACAATAGTAAAGAATTTAAAACGCATCCAAAATAAATCTAAAATTGGACGAAATTTTACATTCCAAATTATTTTATAATCAAATTCGAATTTTCAAAATAGAATAAAAGATTAGAAAATAAAAAGGAATATAATAGAAAAGAATAGAATATAACAAGAGTAAAAAAAGAAGAGAATACAAAACAAATTAAAAAAAAGGGGAGGGGAATAGGAGAATAAATAAAATGAAGTAACGCAATAAAAAAAAGAGAATAGAATAAAATAGAAAGGGAAAAAAAAAAATACCCATCTTCTGAAATTCAAATAGAATTTGAATTGAAAGAATATAACCGTTTTATGAAATTCTGATTTTGAAAAGGAATAGAAAAGGATAGAAAGAATATATCCAATTTCCAAATAGAATACATTTTGAATGGAATTTGATTCAAATGGAAATTGAAAAATTCAAATCGATTCAAAATTCAAATAAATTCAATGAATTCCAAAAACGAATTACCGGTAAACAAATTTAATGAAACAAATGTAAATAAGGAATCAAAACAAAATTTTTTCGCTCTGCACATGTCTAATTGAGAGAGAAGTTCAGGATGAAAAAACAAGCAATCACATTCACCTAGATGGCTGCAGCACCAATCCCAGCTTCTGGAGTCCACCACCACCTCCAAGACCGAGAATAGAGCGATCAAAGACTGCCGATTGCCCAGTTCTCAGGTTCACTCTGAAAAGAGAGCCGTGACCATCAGTCAGCAGCTCTCTGCTCTGTCCCTCCAGTGCTCACTGGAGTGCCAGGCCTTGGAGGGGGCGGGAGGGGCTGGCTCAGGCTCTTGGTGGTGGGCTGAGAGGCTGAGCCAGCTGCCAGTCCAGGCATCTGGATGGATCCCGATTGTAAAGCCGGGATTATTTCAAAGCTTGGACCACCTGAGTGACATCAGCCAACAGCAGGCTTTAGCTGAAAACGGGTCACAGGAGTGCAGAATGAGGAGGAATATGGCCAAAACAAGCTTTCCCCATACTTCTCCTTTAATACTCAAGGCAAGACCACGATAGACGCTCAATGCAACAAACTGGGATTGAGGGGGGGTTATGAGAAAACACGTTACTTCCAATTTGCTTTGTTCTCAGAACATTTTCAGCTTTATCTTAACAAATGTATGTAATACGAGGCCCTCCAACCAATCCATCTGCATCCAATCAGGCGAGGCCCTTGCACCACATAGCTGTTGGTAGATCCAAAGGAGGATTGTACCACGTGTGGCTGGCCATGACTCAAGGGTAAGACTACCACAGGGTGTTACTACATCGGCTTCCACGAGTCCCGGGGCACTGCCAGCCTCCCGTGATATGCTCAGGGCGCCGCTGTCACCGCTCTCCCGGATGTAAGTGTCCTGTGCTGGCGATTTTTCGCGGCACGCTTTAATCCGTCACTAATTGTAATCCCATTAAAAGCATGGAGTAGCTAATTAGTATTCACAGCTCATCAAGCTAGCGGTAATAAGTGTCACTGCGCTATTCAAAAAAAAAAAAAAAAAAGCGTAAAAGTGGGTTGCAGTAAACAAGATATCGTTTGAGACCCACCAATATGTAAGATAATATAAATTATAATATAAAATATAATATAAATTATAATAAAAAATATAAATATTAATATATAGAATATAATATAAATTATAATTACACATACTTAATGTTAAACATTTTTAGGAGTGTAATTATATATATATATTCTCGCTATTTTTATAATTTTATTACATTTTATATATTTGTTATAATTTTTTAATCTGTATGTATATCTATCTCAGATATTGGTGGGTCTCAACTATATCTATATATACACACACACAGTATAATAAATAGATAGATATAATTGCACACCCAAGGTTGTAATTATGTATGGCCGTGGTCTTTGTTGCCCTTGGCTGTCCTCGGTTACCCGTTCCTCACAAAGGGGTGTCGCCCTCCCCTGTAATGTATAAAGGGTGGGAAAAAAAAAAAAAAAAGGAGTTCTTAGAAATGGGAGTTAAGACTTGGGAAGAAACTAATTTAAGGCGCAGATATTTCTTTTCTGGGTTCAGATACGGAGGAAGTTTACAACAAGTTCAAAGACTGTTTAAATTTACCATTGAAAAATAGTTGACAGAAAGAAACGTTTTTCCTACACATAGCCGACTTCTCTTCCCAGAATCCCTCAAGACAGCGGAGGCAACCTCTCCTAATCCCACTTTAGCCTAAAATGGCTTTTTAGCGAGGTGCAGTTTGTGTCGCATTAAACAGAAATCCAAAGCGTCTCAAGTTCCATACCAGGATGAGACATTTTAGAAGGCGGGCAAAAATTAGCAGCTCTGTATCAATTTTTTTTTATACATACAAGTAGCTTGACATGATTTTTTTTAATCTCTGTACAGCAGAGCTCAGATTGGGAAAGGAAGAAGCAGCACAAGCATCTATGCAGCACTATGATAAAATGTGTGTGTGTATATATAGATATAGATATAGATATAGAGATAGAGATATAGAGAGAGATATACCTATCCACACCCACCCCTCATAAACTTGTGAAAACTTCTATTTACCGTACAAATCTCAAATCCCCACTTTGGCAGCCCTGATGTGGTTCTGAGAAGCAGTTCACTTTTCAGAAGCCAGATGATGGGTGGCTGGGAGGTGGACATGTGCAGATTAAAAAGAATAAAATTTTTGATTATTTACATAAATTAATTTAGTTAAAATCGTATAATTTGCTTTATTTGTTTTCGTAATTTGCTTTGTTTAGTTTATCGGAATCAATTCGATTTTAGAAAATTCGAAGCGATTCAAATTCCATTCGAAAACAAAATTTATGCCAGTCGAAATTTGAATTTTGGAAGATCTATTCTTTCTATTCCATTTTATTCGACTTTTCTAATATACTCGATTTTTTTGAATTCCAGAAAATGGTTATATTGTTATATTCTATGCTGTTATTTTATCTTCTATACTATAGAAATTTTGATTCCAAAACTATTCAAATTTTATCCGAAATTTTGTTTAGTTATTTCGGATTTGTTTAAATTCGTTACTATTGTTAGCAAACAAACAATGTGTCCAAATTTCGATTTGAAGCTAAACAAACCGCCCCGGTCTACTGTGAGGCCACATGTTGGCTGAAACCCTGAAAAGCCCATGTTTTGTGGTGCGGCCCCATTCTCTTGAGTGGGTCACATTCGGCGGACGAAACATGACAGGGGGTATCATTTTTGTTGCTGTGCCATATATACACCCCCTCTGGCTGCCATGTTTTGTTAGGGGTAAAGACATGGCTCAACCAGCTATTTTCACCCGCCGCCCCCCCCCCCCCCCCGGCTGTGTGTGTAAAGGAACCCTTATGGGGGAAATAAATACCCACAATTGTTATCGTTCGTGTTCCCCGATGTTGTAAAGCACTGCGCAAACTGCTGGCGCTATATAAATCCTGAATAATAAATAATAATAATGACTAAAAATGAACAGAAATGTGCAGATTATCTCCTTCCTTTTAACATGTTGAATACTTCATATACAACAATAGCGCTAATCAGGGTTGTGTACACAGGGTGTGCCTGGGCACACCCTAAATCACCCTGTGCGGTGCCGATGCTTCCTGGAATTCTTCCTCTCCCCTGCAATGCTGCCAGCTTCCCTCATCTCCTCTCCTGCTGGCTGCTGTGGAGGATGTTTCAGGATGGATGAACGAACACAGTAAGTGATCTGTTACCGATCACACCTGTGTTTATTCTTAACTGAAGTATAGTAAACCGTTTACAATGCTTCAGTTTGTGAATGAAAAAGGAAGCAGCTCAGCAAAGAGCACTTTTCATATGCTCACTGTCCAGTGCAGCCGAAGCTGCAAAGAAAGGGACTGGGGAAGCTCTGTAACTTTCTCAGTTTAGACCCTTGATATTTCAGCAAAGACACCCAACGGGACTCAAAAAAAAAAAAAAATGATAATATTAAAAATAAAAACTGACACCGTCCACTGCCCTACTGATTTACACAGGTGTGTTTGTGCTGATAGGAGGAGAAAAGAGAAGATCTACAGATATGCCCCTTATCAGCCTTCTGCATCTCCTTTCACTGTCTAATCACAGGATGGACAGTTGCAGTAGGGAAAATCAAACAGGGTTGTGCTGCGTGGCAGAGCCATGTAAATCTCAGGACTGGATGGAACGAAATATAATATTCATTTTGCAGGTAAAACATTTCCATCTGCTTGGAGTTCGGCCTTAAGTGCATATTTGAGAAGGTCAAACATTTAGGATAGATTTTAAAGTTTAATAAGACTAAAGTTAAACACACATCATCCCTCCAGCCAACAGCCAAAGCCCAGATAAGGCCGACGGAAGATGGAAGTTAAATATTAAAAGTAACCAAATAAAAAATTCTTGTTTAGAGGTAGCTGATTTTTTTTTTTTTTTAAGTGTGTTAGGACCCAGCACACTGTTGAGTTGTCAGGATAAATATATACAAGTCATAAACCATTCCTGGGAATTGCAGTCATAGAGCGACTCGTCCGAGCCACACAATCAGGACAGGCGAGTAGTTGGGGGCGCAGTTCGCCAATATCAGGCAGATACCATCATTGTATTTTGCGTCTTCTGTCAGTTTACTTTAGCCACTTCTGGTCTTATTTAATAAAAAGGTTGTAAGGAGTCGTGATTGGACGCACCCATTTTTGTACCAGTTTAGAGCACTTAAGGCAGTGACCCGGGATTGGTCACTAATGGCCAACACAAAAAAAAGGAGCCCAACTGGCCATCTCAGATTTCCCTGTGTACGAAACATTGCAGGAATATATTCTTGGCCAATAGCACAATCAAGACCAAAAGCGAGCCGGGGCCAAAGCAGCAGAAGCAAAAGCGAGCCGGGGCCAAAGCACCAGAAGCAAAAGCGAGCCGGGGCCAAAGCAGCAGCAGCAGCAGCAGCACCAAAACGAGCCGGGGCCAAAGCAGCAGCAGCATCAAAAACGAGCCGGGGCCAAAGCAGCAGCAGCAGCAGCACCAAAAACGAGCCAGGTCCAAAGCAGCAGCACCAAAAACGAGCCGGGGCCAAAGCAGCAGCAGCAGCACCAAAAACGAGCCGGGGCCAAAGCAGCAGCAGCAGCACCAAAAACGAGCCGGGGCCAAAGCAGCAGCAGCAGCACCAAAAACGAGCCGGGGCCAAAGCAGCAGCAGCACCAAATACGAGCCGGGGCCAAAGCAGCAGCACCAAATACGAGCCGGGGCCAAAGCAGCAGCACCAAATACGAGCCGGGGCCAAAGCAGCAGCACCAAATACGAGCCGGGGCCAAAGCAGCAGCACCAAATACGAGCCGGGGCCAAAGCAGCAGCACCAAATACGAGCCGGGGCCAAAGCAGCAGCACCAAATACGAGCCGGGGCCAAAGCAGCAGCACCAAATACGAGCCGGGGCCAAAGCAGCAGCACCAAATACGAGCCGGGGCCAAAGCAGCAGCACCAAATACGAGCCGGGGCCAAAGCAGCAGCACCAAATACGAGCCGGGGCCAAAGCAGCAGCACCAAATACGAGCCGGGGCCAAAGCAGCAGCACCAAATACGAGCCGGGGCCAAAGCAGCAGCACCAAATACGAGCCGGGGCCAAAGCAGCAGCACCAAATACGAGCCGGGGCCAAAGCAGCAGCACCAAATACGAGCCGGGGCCAAAGCAGCAGCACCAAATACGAGCCGGGGCCAAAGCAGCAGCACCAAATACGAGCCGGGGCCAAAGCAGCAGCACCAAATACGAGCCGGGGCCAAAGCAGCAGCACCAAATACGAGCCGGGGCCAAAGCAGCAGCACCAAATACGAGCCGGGGCCAAAGCAGCAGCACCAAATACGAGCCGGGGGCCAAAGCAGCAGCAGCACCAAAAACGAGCCGGGGCCAAAGCAGCAGCACCAAATACGAGCCGGGGGCCAAAGCAGCAGCACCACCAAAAGGAGCCGGGGCCAAAGCAGCAGCACGGCTCACAAGCACCTCTTTGCTCTCCTGTTCTATCCATAACAAGTTAATGACACCATTTGGAAAGCGGCTCAATTTGTCTGGAGTGAAGCGAGCATCGAGTCCTTTCACAGCACAATATATAAATATAGAAATGCTCATTTTCTTGTTTTGAAATGCGTTTTTTTTATCTATTCATAATGCAACATCAGGGAAAAACAATCCGAACCGAGATTTTCAATGGAACAGATGTGTCAACTTACCAAACTGCATGATATGCAATTTTTGGACCATTTACCACAGGCCTGCCTAAAGTAGAACTGAAAACTTTTCTTTTGTAGAGAGAGCATGGACTTGTAGAGTGGTCAACAGAATAGAAATGAGGGAAATCTTCCAATGGGGACCAACCAAAGATCCGCCATTTTGGAGGGATTTCCTCTCACCACCTGTCCTACACCACTTGGAAGAGTCTACAGCATGATGCCAACGATCTTTAACTGTCTGTAAGGCGCATTCTTCCCACTGAACCAATGAACTGGGTTTGGTTGACCTCCACTTTAAAAAGGTGCATTCTTCCCTCTTGTCCCCATTGGACTTAACCAACACCATAAAATGCTTTCTTCCCATTGACCCCCAATGAACTGGCTGTAGTGCACCACTGTAAGGTACTTCCTTTACTTCAACCAACCCCCAATGAACTGGGTTTGGTAATCCCACTATAAAAAAAGTACTTCCTTTCCTTCCAATGACCTCCAATGGACTGGATTTGGTTGACCACAATTCTAAAATGCCTTCTTCCCTCTGACCACCAATGGACTGGGTTTAGTTGACCTCCAATGAAAGGTTGCATTCTTCCCACGGACCCCAAGTAACAGTTTTTTGGGGTCCCCAAAATCTGAAAATTTCTGGGGTAAGAAGGTTGGAGAAAGGCTGGTCTAGACAGCAAAAACACTTTACTTTTGGATTGTTTAACTTTAGAACCTTCTTGCTGGACTTTGGACAGCCTCTCTATACAGCAATTTCTCCATTAATGTACATGGTGGACCGCATTCAGAAGATTACATAGAAAAATTACTACTAACTAATACACATGCTCACTTCTCTACCTGTCCATATGTAAGTCAACCAGTGACCCATGAACAAGAACCTCCACACCCAACGGTGCTCCACATCACAACATGAGCAGATAAAGTTCATTTTGCGTTGCACTGCCAGCCTTGAATAGCCAATACTCCACCCAGCCATCCAGAGTGAGCGGTCAGGTAGCAGACAGGCGACGTCACTGAGACACGGGTGACGTCACTGGGACACAGATACCTTATTAATGCAGAAAGATGCAACTTACCAGTATGGGTCGCCATGGGGAGGGGAGAGGAGAAGTACTTGGTGGCTTGAAAGTGTCCTGGGTGCTGCACCGCACTGTGGCCTGCAGGCGGGTTCATCCGGCCAGCTCCACGGTGGCTCAGGTGAGGAGGGGGAACAAATTCCCGCCCGTCCATACCGGGAGGGAGAGTAGGATAGGGCGGTACTGTTCAGTGGGAGGTCCCGGGGGCGGTGCCGGGCTCCGCTTGAAGCTCCGGTATCATTCTCTAGAAAGAAAATGAGAAAATGAAACATTTAGCAACATTTTTGGGCAGTTAAAAGTCAAAAGGGCTCAAGTAGTAAAAAAAGCATTAAGACCGTAGATACAAATTAAATACATGACAAGGACATTTATAAGCAGCAACAGGAGATTTTAAATTAAAATGTATAATAAATATTAAATAGAAGTAATGAGTACGCCCCCGTATCACAGTGCCCCCTTGCTTCAGGGTCACCATCGGGCTGTCCCTTGACATGACAGTCCCTATAACAAACAATGCCCTTTACCAGTGAAAGCCCTTGTTCACACCGATGCGATTTGACAGTTCGAAATCGCACAACAAGTCACACCCCATTGCCACCGCCATTCAAATTGCTGCGACATCGCAGCGACTGTAAAAAGGTTCCTACACTACTTTTTCCAGTTTCATTGCGACTTGTGTAGACTTCTGTTAAGCGAAGTCGCAAGCTGCAATGAAATCAGAGCCGCACTGGTGTGAACCGGGACTAAAGCTTATGGTGTGGAAGAAGTTGCACTGTCCTCTGAGCATTGGGATATGCTACGGACCTCCTTTATTTTAATTTATTGCAGGTACTTATATAGCGCTGTCAATTTACGCAGCACTTTACATATACATTCACATCTGTCCCTGCCCCCAAGGAGCTTACAATCTAAGGCCCCCAACTCACATTCATACATAGAGGCCAATTTAGACAGGAGCCAATTAACCTACCTACCAGCATGTCTTTGGTGTGTGGGAGGAAACCCACGCAGGTGCAGAGAGAACATGCAAACTCCAGGCAGATAGTGTTGTGGTTGGTATTCAAACCAGCAACCCTTTTGCTTCTAGGTGAAAAGTGCTCACCACTACACCACTGTGCCGCCTGACCCTAGCTGAGAACCGCATGTGGCCCGCAGGCCATATTTTGGAGACCCTGGGATAAGAAATGCAAGTCTTCAGGATACGTCACATTTGATGAATTGGTGTCACTGGGAAGCCTGCGCTAATTTTCTGAACTCAAATTTGCAGATAATGCGAGGCGCATTCGATACTTAGCTGCAGGAGGATGAAACGCAGTGACAGCACGGGAAAACCCGGGGCGCCAATTGTTCCATCCTGTGCATATATGGGCTTTAGAAGTATCCCCGATAATCAATAGGAAAATGTTAATGTTTCTTCTGGTCCATCAGGAGAATTGTTACATTAGTTCATAGACGTGCGCACAGGGTTTGCTAGGTGTGCCTGGGCACACCCTAATCACCCCGTGTTCAGTGCCATCTTAAGAGCATTATAGGCCCCCGGGCAATACAATGCACTGGGGTCCTGTCTACACAATCACACCCAGGAATAAAAATGCAAATTACCAATAAGGCTATATTTATTGGTTCTTCCAACACCTGGATTGAGCCAAGATGTTAATTTTGGAAGTTGCACATGTTCTCTTTCTCCTCCGCAGCCTTTTTCCTCTTCTGTGCTCCACTCAAAACATTACGTTTTCATTTCTGCTCTAAAGGTTATTATTTTTACCAAGACGTAATAAAGTTTCTCTAGGATTGATATATAAGGAAATCTGAAAGATGCCTGACTGGGGTCGCTGGGCGGGGCCCCTCGGCAACTGCCCATGCGAAAAGACGGCCCTGCCCGTGTGGCACATATTACCCCTGTTTGGACCACTGATAATTCACAAAAAAAAAAAAAAAACACTTTTTCTCATAAAATTGTAAATATAAAGATGAGATAGAGAAAAAAAAAAAGTGTATATATATATATATATATATATATATATATATATATATATATATATATATATATATATATATATATATATATATATATATATATATATATATATATATATATATATATATTTTTTTTTTATATATTTATGACACCATCCACTGCTCTACTGATATCTCCTATATATCTATCAACACACACTTACATATGTCTTTGATCTTTAGGGTGCACACCCTAATGCAATTGGCTGTACACACCTATGCATTAGTTATTAATATTTTCATAACATTCATTGATAAAGATGCAAGAGCTGAAAATGAACTTGGCATGAACATGTACAATGTAACATCAATGTAACCCTACAGGGGTCTCCAAAATATGCCCCCCTCCCCCCAGTTGTTCAGGAACTACAATTCTCATCACGCCTAGTCAGGTCTGTGAACGTCAGAGCTTTGCAATGCCTCATGGGACATGTAGTTCAGCAACAGCTGGAGGGCCGTAGCTTGGAGATCCCTGCAGGAGCAAGCACATTATCAGTACATACGGTGCAGGGGGGCTGATCTGTTCTCCCTCCTATAGTAGGTGGAGTCTGCTGGGCCCTTCCCAGAGCTCTGCTCTCCTTGTGCAGGAAGACTGGTCTTGTCTCCACCCCCTCCTGTAGGGTTTTTTTGTAGTGGGTGGAGCCTGCCGGGCCCCTCCCACATCTCTGCACAGGCTATGTACAGCACAGTGATGGTTCCCCAGCACACATGCAGATATATAAACACAATATATGAATTATAATCTGTGAAATTCAGAACCAAATCAACATGAGCGTTTAAATCAATCAAGAGGAATATGCAGCGATCAAATGCGGAGGGTCTGTCTTTTTTGATTTAATCAGCCCGTTTCTTATGATTAATCAGCACAAGGAGCAATGACCTGCCTTCATAAGAAAGCCATGAATTCACCAGTCCAGAGGAAAGGTGACCCAGCCAATGTGTGGTAAATCTTGGGTGAATCTGCCAATCCACACTTTTATAAATAGATGCCATAGACTAATGACCGGCTGACTGCCCCCCCCCCCCCCCTTCCATAGATCACAGACCGATATTTGCTGTGCTGGACCCCCTCCCTGTTCCTTTGTCATAACACGATCCCCCAGGAGGAATGAAGACCCACCAATTGGCTTCCAGCTATTCCCTCCCATCGTGCCAACCATAAAACCCAACCGCCAATGGGAATGCATGCCACGCAGCAGTGCATGCCATGGCCTCCTGACACAGGCCTTGGGAACTGGGTTATTTTTGTGCAAAATAAATCACTTATTTTTAGAGGAGACACTCTATAGCATGTGTGCGAAACACTTCATAGTCCTCCTATGTCCAGATGAGTTACCGGCCCCTGCTGAACTTATGTAACAAATGTTCTCTGTGCCCCCCCCAACGCATCCTCAGACTGCACACTGCCCGCCTGAATATTAATACCACCTTCCAGCACATTCTTAATACAGTAAGCTAAAACCTAGAATGCTTTTGGGCTTTAGAACTCAGGAGACCCATAAAAGGGACTACTGTGTGTTAAAACTGCATGCTTACGCACCTAAAAAGAAAATAAATCTTTTTTTTTTTTTTTTTTTTTAAATAACTTTAAGATGATATAGTATATAAAAAAAAAAAAAAAATAAAGAATTATATTATAATATATACATACATACTTTTTTAAATATTAGAATATCTAAAATTAAAAAAAAAAAAAAAAAAAAAGTGTGTGAAAAATACGTGTGTGTATGTATGTATGTATGTATGTATGTATGTATGTATGTATGTATATATATATACTTTTTTTTTTTTTTAAATTAGAGTATCTTAAAAAAATAAAAATTAAGCTACACATATAGCAACTTCAGACATCCCAGGAGGACAACTCTCAGGAGTTGTATATATGAAGCTATTGAGGCCCTGAGCACTTATATCTCCACTTTCCTGCATGGCGCAGGTTGGTAACTACAAGGGGCAGAGATGCCTGAAGTTGATATATTACTGGCTATAAGTGTTTATTTACAGTGCTGTAACCCCTTTGTATTATATTCTTTGGTGGTTATTTTGGGATCCACCTGGTTACTGGCATGATAACTTTTTACCTGTTGTATGCTTAAATTAAAAAAAAAGTTAGACAGACAATAGAAAAAAAAAAAAACAAAAAAAAAAAAAAACAAACCCCCACAAAAAAAATGTATGTATGTATGTATGTATGTATGTATGTATGTATGTATGTATGTATGAATGAATGAATGTATACACACAAATATATGCACAATATAAAATGAATATTATATCTTCTCACACATACTTGGTACATATAGCTCCTCTCCCTTTTTAGATTGATCAGTACAAGAGCATAAACAAAATTTAAAAAATTATATATATATTTCAAACTTATATCTACCAAACTCTGTTTAATAGCCAAATGTAGTTTTTAGTTACTGAAAATCTGTAGAAAGATTCCACCAAGCAGCTCAGACAAGAAACATACATAAGTCATTGAAGAAGCTCCATAACTGACTTGTCCCTTCATCAGGATAAAAAGCCAAGAAAAGAAAAAAAAAATGTGGCATGGTGCAGGTTTAACAGCACAAAGAATAATAAAAATGGAAGGTTTATAAGGAGAAATAGGCAGAAGAGATGGAATAGTGCTAATATATGATTGACTGGTTAGAATGCAGCAACATGAATGGGGGAGGGGGGTGAATTATTCCCAAGCAAAATTTGAAGGGGACAAAAAAAAAAAAAAAAAATAATTGTGAGAGTAAAATTCTGCAGCTGGAAACTATCTGTACTTAAGCCAATACTTCCAATTCAGAAACAGATTGGAGAAGACACTAACCTCCGACCCATTCATGATGTGGGCTGCAATTATTAGTTTAAATCGTAATCCAACTTAACTATACTAATCACTGAGAAAAAAAAAAAATCAAAAAAAAAAAAAAAAAAAAAAAAAAAAAAAAAAAAAATCACAAGAGCAGGGATATTGGGGGGGGGGGGGGGGGGGTGGGGTGAGTGGTGGGTGTATGTGCATCTGGAAAGGAGGTGCTGTATGAACAGTCTATTAACCCTGTCATGGGCAGACCTTTGCCACAGATTGGTTCTGTTGCTTGTATCCTGCAAAAAAAGAAAAAAAAGAAAAAAAAAGAAAAAAAAAAAAAAAAGAAAAAAGAAAACTCAGGATTGTTGCAATGCAGCACACGCGGTTTTCTAAACAGTTTTTGCAGCTGCTCCTCATACACTCTAAAAACTTGTCTATTACAGGCCCTATTTTAACAGGCATATTTAAAACAAGCTCCATACCAGACAGTGCAACCTGCATCCTTGCTGAACAGTTGCAAGAAATTCAGTTACAGAACAAGCCACTTAAAACAGCATATCAGTTGGCTTGTCTGCAGAGCTGCACAAAATACAGCGAAGCAGGAATGCCTAATGACTGTGCTGCTCTGTTAATCAGGCAACACAGCATGTATCTGTCAGATCGAACAATGCAGAAGTCCATTACCGTTTTTCTATTTAGGCTTCTTTTGCCATTCAGTAGTAGAAAACCAAAAGGTTTGGCCATCCTGTGACCAAGTATCATGATGATATTCACAATGGGCACACCCAAAACTCATTTTGCATTACAAAAAATAATAAAAAGTGTATCACAATACCTAGACATGCATGGGAGGTACTCCAAGGATAGAGATATTAGAGAAAAAAAAATTATATATATATATAATTTTTTTTTTCTAAAAGAGAAATATATTTAAAAAAATACTACACACTATACCCCCCGCCCCATTTATTTTTCATTTTATAATAATCTAATAAAAAAAAATAAATAAAAAAAAAAAAGGAGATATATATATATATATATATATATATACATACACACATACATATATATATATATATATATATATATATATATATATATATATATATATATATATATATATATATATATATATATATATATATATATATATATATACACACACTTTTTTATTAGATTATTATAAAATGAAAAATAAATATGGGGGGGTATAGTGTGTAGTATTTTTATATTTTTTTTTAAATATATTTCTCTTTTAGAAAAAAAAATATATATAATTTTTTTTTTTTCTAAAAGAGAAATATATTTTTAAAAAAATATTTAAAAATAACACTATACCCCCCCCCCCCCTATTTATTTTTAATTTTAAATTAATTTTATAATATTCTAATAAAAAGACTGGTCATTATGTACTTAGGAATATATTTACACACATTTGATTACACTCCAGTATATATGAATATAAAAAGGAGGGATTTGTCTGAACATTTATTAGTAATATAAAAAAAAAAAAAAAATCTATCCAGCATATACCCCAGTAGTAGATTTTTTTTTTTTAACACATCATGGCCTAGGGGCCAGGCCTCTCCCCGAGTACACAAACATTGGCGTCGGTCTTGCATTCACATCACAATGCTTTGGTTCATCACAACAGTAAAACGCATAACAAAGGGTGTTACATTTGTATCTTTTTACATTTGAATGCCTTCACCTGCATTTACAGAGCGTTTTTCAAAGGAGAGCAGCCCTACCAAATCCAGCACAAAAGGTCTAATAAAGCCCCCTCCTCCCATAAAAATGTGCCATCCCCAAAAGACAAAACTTGAGCACCTTGGTGACCATGAAAGGCTCCATTAAAGCCATCAAAAACATGGATTTAAAAAAAAAAAAAAAAAAAAAAAAGAGACCCTTGTCAACAACTTAAGAAAATCTGAAGGAAAAAAAAAAAAAAAAAAAAAAAAAGAAAAAAAAAAAAAAAACACACTAAAAAATAACTAAAAAAAAGACCAAGTATTCTAAATGCTTCCTTGCAGCATCTTTCCTTTCCATACTCACTTGCAGTGTGCCTTTGAACTTGCTAGGAAATGTGAACAGTCAATTCACTAGCACAGCCACAGGTCCCCCTTCCTGCAAAATCATAGCCCTCTCTTCTGGGAGTATTTGATTACTGTCAGTGCTGGCCCAGCTACTCTTCCCATCCCCTCCTTGCATAAACCTTTATACAACAGCCAGGGGGAGGGGCAAAAAGGGGAATACTATAGAGCACTGGTTCCCATCCTCAGTTCTCAAGTACCCTCAACAGGCCATGTTTTGGGAATTGCCCTTAGAAAAAAAAATAGTTCATTATTAAATACCAAGCCATTGACATGGATGTAAAGCACATGTGCAAGGTGAAGGAAATCAGGACCTGTTGGAGGAACTTGAGGACTGGAGGTTGAGAACCACTGCGTGTCATTTGAGTGAGCCCGCTGTGACTGCTGATATCGCTTCAAAGATGGTGGCACCCAGCAGCAGTCTCAGGGATTTTCGATGTCCACACAAGGGAAGTTATTTGCAGGAAAGGAAAATGCATTAAAATTCATTAACTGCTCATATACTCTTCTGGAATGATGTTTAAATGACTGTTTGGTGACAGGGCCCCTCCAAGAACCAATTGAGCCATCTGGGCTTAAAGTGAACTTGTCATGAATTGAAAGTATTTTCTGCCATTGCTTCTACTTGCCCGGCATTCATGTCAGTCCTCCGGCTTCCTCAACAAGCACGCAGGCCAAGACTTCTAAATTCGGTTTTGGCTTGCATGTCCTGCGTCAGAAGCCCAACTTCTGGAGGTTGAGTCTTCATTCATGATGCGACAGGTCCAATTTAAGAGTGATAATGGGTTTCCCACCCTCAGAAGTACTTGTAGCTGGCAGAGATTTCAGGGATCCTAAGGACGCATAAATCATTTGAGGACTGGCAGACATCTTACCAGCGGTCCCCTCAGGACAAAAATCGCCTAGTCTATGGCCAGCTTGCACTACATCACCCAAAATCTAACATGCAGTACAGAACATAAAAGGCAGGAAAAGATTGAATAAATGGTTGTCATACTTTCAATTTGTCTAAATTTAAAAAAGGACTAACATGTTATTGTGAAGTATCAGCAATATGAAGCCAAAAGATTGTGGCTTTCTTACATTAAAAAACAGACTGGTTTAATGTCTGCTACAAGTCTTATGGTCTACTCTCGGCCGATAAAACCAACACGGCAAGGCCTACTCTCGGCCGATAAAACCAACATGGCAAGGCCTACTCTCGGCCGATAAAACCAACACGGCAAGGCCTACTCTTGGCCGATAAAACCAAACACAGGACGCCTACTCTTGGCCGATAAAACCAAACACAGGACGCCTACTCTTGGCCAATATAACCAACACAGGACGCCTACTCTTGGCCAATATAACCAACACAGGACGCCTACTCTTGGCCAATATAACCAACACAGGACGCCTACTCTTGGCCAATATAACCAACACAGGACGCCTACTCTTGGCCAATATAACCAACACAGGACGCCTACTCTTGGCCAATATAACCAACACAGGACGCCTACTCTTGGCCAATATAACCAACACAGGACGCCTACTCTTGGCCAATATAACCAACACAGGACGCCTACTCTTGGCCAATATAACCAACACAGGGCGCCTACTCTTGGTCAGTATAACCAACACAGGGCGCCTACTCTTGGTCAGTATAACCAACACAGGGCGCCTACTCTTGGTCAGTATAACAATAGACATTTACTTTTGGCCAATATAACAATGGACGTTTACTCTTGGCCAATATAACCATGATAAGCTGAAGGAAACTCAGAGGTTTAGTACAATACTTTTTAATGGGATTTCCAGATAGTTGAAGAAAAATCCCCCAACCAATAGCACATTCATGTCATATACAAACGAAAGAAAAGATCCCTGCAATTTGTACACGTCTCTGTGACTATATCATCAGGTCTTTATATACCAACTTGAAAAGTTAGTGACCCCTTAACCGTACCGTAGAAACTAACAAGAAACCACACAAAATTAAACGTAGAAATTAAAGTTTACAAGCTGGTAACAGCAATGAAGATTTTTCTGTTAAAAAGCAATTCCTCCCAATTCCTCCCATAGCAAATGCCGGAGCACCAAACCTCCACCAGTTCCTCTCACCTCTTGGAAACTGCGGCAATGAGATATATGGGGTGGGGGGTCATGTACATTATCATGGGGGTCTCGGTCTCCCTGCTAGGTTACTTATGTTTATTGATTTTAGATTAATGAAGACTCAGCCAGTATAGTGGGAACAATGCAAGATAGGCAAAGAAGGAGATAGAGACAGTGGCATGAGATGGGGGTCTCCAAATGGGAGTGTTGGTTGAATTCATCATTTAAAACTGAAATTGAATCTGCTTATATCTGCCTCTCCTGGTTCCTTTCTCCTCATCAACATTCTAATGACAATTTTTAAATAAAACATTTCCATTTTTGTTACATTCCTTCTTTTAAACCCAGTGTCATTACGGAGTCTCTGTGCTGTTCTATGCAAAGCAGGCAGATTAGGTCTGGTGGGAAAGGCCAGCAGGCAGTTTATAGCTTTGTGAAAACATCACAGCACCCGGCCCCAGTACTCCTCTATAGAGCCCTCAGGGCTGATGCAAACAGTGGGGGGAGTTGTAAATGTAAATATCAATGACTTGCTATTTGGGTGTCAGAGTGGGCATTCTTAGGCAGGCTGTCTTTGCATAGGTAATGCTCACATGTGACACATGATTGAAAGAGCATACATCTAATGAATGAACAACAGGGGGGCCAGGGACAGTCTGGCTGGAAGAAAAGACCTATGATCCAGCTAGGAAACGAGGCGGGGCTCTACCTGACTTGCTGCAGCTTCTAATGCACATTGTGAGAAGCTCACAGTGTGCAATGAAATCAGAGGATGATATTTCAGCCCAGGAGAGGAGCCTGTGCAAGACTAAAAGGGGAGGCCGGGGGGAGGATTTAATGAATGAACAAACAAAATATTCAATGATTCGAAGAAGAGATTTAGAAATAAAAAATAATCAGGAGGCCTATGGAACACTGCGAGCCTCGTGTCACTTTTTGTCTAACATGACTGCTAACCTACAGGCAATGGCCTCTATCACAAAATAAAGAGCAACTACAAACATTTGACAAGCTTTGATATATTGACACAAAATATTGTCAGTTTTTTTTTTTTTTTTTTTGCACTTTAGGTATTCTGCTAGCTTTATTACCCAAGGGAAAAAAAATGTATATACGTGTGTGTGTGTGTGTGTGTGTGTGTGTGTGTGTGTGTGTGTGTGTGTGTGTGTGTGTGTGTATATATATATATATACACACACACGGATTGGACACAATCCTGCTTGCGGGAGCAATAAATACTTGTGACATTGTATTTTTAATTTAAAATTATTTAAATCATTCTGACAGTGACTGACTTGCAACTTCATCAATATAATGCATAAAATCATATATATATATATATATATATATATATATACATACACACACACAATTTAAAAAAAAAAAAAAAAAAAAAAACACACACTATATATAAATAAGATAGATAAGTAATCCAGACATCTGTGTTCAATTATTGCATTGATTATGTATAAACACTTTCCAAATAAAATGGTCTAACCCTTGTCAACCCCCAAACTGACAAGATTTACTTTTTCTGAAAAAAAAAAAAAATATATGTGTGTGTGTATGTATATATATATATATATATATATATATATATATATATATATATATATATATATATATATATATATATATATATATATATATATATATATATATATATATATATATATATATATATATATATATATATATAAATCCTTTGCTAGTTACAAAGGACAACAGCTCATCCCCCATCAAAAGTAAAGCGAGTCACAGAAAACCCAAAGCTAAGCCTTGGGAACCCCTGAGAACATCTGAGCAAATGTGAAATATTCTGCATATTACATGGTGTTGTCTTGTTTGCCAGTTCTTTCTTATTTATGTGCTATTTGTCTATTAGTGCCCACTTGTCAGGGAATGTGGAACAATTACTGCCCTGTTAGGAGTGCAATATTTCCACTGGCTGTGCCTCCTCTTCTCCAGGCTCTCCCATAGCCCAGCACTGCAGCTCCCCTCCCCGATAGGCTGCTTGGACTGTGGGATCGCTGCAAAAAAAAAAAAAAAAAAAAAAAAAAAAAAAAAAAGGCACCTCTGGGAGCTCCCCAGCTGTTTCCAATACTCACTTTTTATAATCTTACCACTTACATCATGGTAAAAGCAATGGGAAAGTGCAATGTATGCAGTGTGAGCCCAGGCCTTGGATTCTGGGTGGAGAAAGACCCAATTTTTTTTGTTGGTGTGTATATTATATATATATATATATATATATATATATATATATATATATATAATATATATATATATATATATATATATATATATATATATATATATATATATATATATATATATATATATTATTTTATTTTATTTTTTCAAAATTCTAACTTTCTATAAAAGGTATATTTACACAGTAAAAAACAGTAAAAAAAACTTCTCATTCAAGCTCCCCTTTTTTGTATTTGTGCTAACAGTAGATATGTGCGATATTCTCTCCCCCCTACTGTGTACCGATATACAAAAAGGTTTAGCAAAGAACTGATCTACAAATAAAGTACCATGCAGAGAGTATTCAATTGTATTAGTACAAGTTCCAAAAAAAAAAAAAAAAAATATGGCTACAATCACATAATTATATACATTTTGATGTAAGGTTTTATATTTACTTGTTCTTATGTCATTACTTATAGATAGTCCTGTTTTTGATTCTCCCCCCCCCCCCCCCAAAAAAAAACAAGGAAGTTCCACATACATGCTGAGCTGGCTAAAGGCACCATTGATGTCTGGCCAAGCCCACACCAAATATAATATACATAAAAATATATAAACACACACAGGACACATTAGGGTAAAGAATCACCACGTGTGTATGTATGAATATATATATATATATATATATATATATATATATATATATACACATATATATACACACACACAAAGCACTGCAATACCAGATGGACACCAATAGATCAGCCATATGAATCATTAGCATTGTCCTGAGACTTGAGAATCTATTCACAAATCATCTAAATGTATAGGTAATATAAAGCTGGCATGGCATCATCATATACAGATCAGAGCTTCCATTTCACTGACACCAGTTCAGAACTGCTGACACCAGGAATGTCACCAAAATTGGGGCCATTGGAATTAACAACGGAGATCCATTTTAGGAAGGTTGAAGTGCCAACCTACCTGTGTGGATGGATTCAGGGAAGATCGGGACAAAGGCAGCCGGTGAAAGCCTTCTACAATATAATCTAATAGCACAAAAAAAAAAAAAAAAAAAAAATAAAAAAAAAAAAAGCAGCAAGAGGATCTGACGGAGGAAGAAGGCCTCGGAAAATTAGGGAAATGGCCTTTAATCCGTAAATGTGAGCTTTTATTTACTGGTCTCGTTTTGGCACCAGAACGATGACAACCAATCAAGTCAATCATGGGGGAAAAAAAAAAAAAAAAAGAGATCAATATCTATGCAAACAATTCAAGATTTGTATCATAAAGTCTATAGATAGAAATTCTGTGATGCCAAAAGACCCATCAATCCAGTATAGGGGGATAAAGGACGTGTCACGGATAACCAACGGCAAGAGCAAACGTTATCGGTCTGTTGATGAGTACGGTAATATCGAAACAAAATTAAATAAGAAGGGAGGGATTCGGGTATTTTTTTTTACAGAAACTGCATCCAAGCAAATACAGTTCATGTGGTCCTTATCAACCAAGTGCAACGACAATAATATATTTTTTGTAAAAACACGAAATTATATTATAGTATAATATATATATTACAAAAAGGAAAATATATAAATAAAAATGTATATTTGTAAATATATTTCCACCCTTCCTTTTTTTTGCAAAAGATGCACACACAGAGTATATACAAGCATATCGATACTGCTAGTACTGTACATAATGATTACCGTCATTCGCTCTATAGATTTCCATACATATTATAGGGGTGTATTTATCAGTCTTTTCAACCAAGATTGACACAACTTCATTCACAAGTAACACATTTTTATATAAGATTTCATTGGGAAACAAATGTGAGAATCTTGGGTGCGCACATTCAAAGATCCTATATAGACACACACAGTACATCCTATATAGGCACACACAGTAGATCCTATATGTAGACACATAGATCTTATATTAGGCACACACAGTAGATCCTCAATAGACACACAGGAGGTGTATTTACTAGAGCTGGAGAGTGAAAAATCCGTCTTACTTCTGCAGAGAAACCAATCAGCTTCTAACCTCAGCTTGTTCAATTAAGCTTTGGTAATAAAACCTGGAAGCTGATTGGTTTCTAGGCAGAAGTGAGCCTGATTTTGCACTATCCAGCTTTAGTAAATAAGCCTCAAAAGATCCTATATTGATAAATAGATCCTATATCAACACATAAACCCTATATCGATTAATAGATCCCATTCAGACACATAGATCCTATATTTAGACCTGATCCCACCGTTTTACTCTCCCCTTATGTCTCACCTGTATCATCCTATATAGACAGTCTCTATTATGTAAATCAGAAGTCAAGTGACATTTCAGTGTCACCACATCGGATCCCCCCCTAATATGATGCAATGTCATTAGAAATGCCTAGATGACCAAAATCTCCTAACAGCCAATGTCCCTCAGCCTGCAGTGTGCGATTGTCCTTATCTCCCAGACACACTGGCAGTGTGCTCCTGCAGTGAGGAAGGGTGAAGGGCCATTAGACAATAGAAGCTGGCCAGTGATAACAGTGAGTAATCAAAGCACACACTGCTATCAGCTGAGGGAGGACTGGAGCCTCCACTGAAACACCAGCAAGGCTTGGAGGCCAATGCAAGGAACATTTTCCAGGCAAGCATGGGGGGGCACATTGGTCAGTGGAGTCTCAGGTGAAAGAGTCCAATGATGAATCCCCAAGCCCACACCTTCCATGGGAGCCTACATTCATAGGGAAGGGGACTGCCCCCCCCCCTCTATATCACAGGGGTCCCACCCTGAGCTCATATTCAGGGCAGGGTAGGGCAATGCAGGAAGACAAGTTGATCTGAAATGACACATCACTGTCAGGGAGACTGTAATCTCTGTAGGATCCTCAAACTGCATTGGATGAATATTTTATGGTGCAAGGACGTCTGTGTACTGCATCTACACACAGGCCAGGGCCACTGAGTAAAAAAAAAAATATGCAGATTTATACCTGGAGACCAGGAGAGGGAGAGCATGGAGTCATTGACAAAATAAAACTAAGTATCAGACATTTTATTTATCTATAAAATGTCTGATTCTTAGTATATGTCCTTGTGGGGTTTTTTGTTGTTTTTAAAAAAAAATTTAATGACTGCATGCTTCCCCCACGAGATTGTGTAATATAGGTGTGTGTATGTATATATATATATATATATATATATATATATATATATATATATATATATATATATATATATATATATATATATATATATATACACACACACACACACATATACACATACACACAATTTTAGATAAAATGTCTGATTCTTAATAAAACTACAGTATATCACACACAGCATTATATATTCATGCATACATTTAGGGGTTAAAAATACTTTATGTGTATACTATATGTGTATACTATATGTGTATACTATATGTGTATACTATATGTGTATACTATATATATATATATATATATATATATATATATATATATATATATATATATATATAGATAGAGAGAAAGGTTATATATGTTGTACTTATACAAAAAGGTGCAAAAATAGTTTTTAGATATCCAAGTCATCTAATCAATATCATCTATACATAAATCAAACATTTAAAAAAAAATATATTTCATTAATAATCTAAGGAAGATCTGTTATAGATTCTATTAGTTAAATTCTCTATATCTAGATCGATGCATCTCACCCAGGCACCTCAAACATCGCGATAGATAGATCGATCTACTCTGTACTAGATCTAGATATGTACCCTGTATGCATAGTAAACTTTTTTTTTTTTTTTTTAGATATAACAATACTACATTATTTGTATAGAGAAATCTTATATACACACACACAGCAACCGAATGGTTTCTAGATGCCCAAATCATTCATCCCATCAATACATAGAATTACAAAATTTAGACTAAATTCTTCATCGAATAGAGCAATAATATATGGCCCAAGATTCGAGGACACTTGTCAACCTGAATTTTATACATATATATACACACACACACACACACACACACACACACCCAGGTACCCCCAAACCTCACAGATAAGGAAGGGTAGATATGCATACAATGTATACATAATAAGTATTCATTTAGGGATATAAAATACTACTTTGTGTATAAATAGGTGACATCTTTCTACAGGCACACAAATAGCTCCTAGATGTCCTGGCCATTCATCCATCCAATACTATGCATGAGCCATGCAGGTACATCTTAGCACACAAAGACAGGGACAGACTGATTTTGTTTTTTCCAGGACTGAATTCAGGTTCACAGTAAAGATAAACTAAACTATAAAAAGAGGGAGAGAGAGGGAGGTGAAAAGGGAAAATTCTCCCCTTTGTTTTACAAAAGGATTTCCTCCACCCCTCCCTATCGGTTCTATTGTATTCCGCTTGCTCTCCTTAAAAACCCCTGCTTTGCAATTCCTTCCAGCCAAGCATTGAAGGGCCCCGCACTGCTCAGGGCCCCCCAGACGAAAAAAAAAAACACGTAAAAAACAACAAAAAAAAAACAAAACAAAAAAAACAAAAAACACACACACACACACACACACACACACACACAGGCAGAAAGCAGCCGGCTAGGAGGAGGGGAATACGGTAATGGGAGTCCTGCGCGAGCTGCTGTGTACCATACAATACGGTAATGGCTCTAACCATTCAACGAATGTATTTAAAAAAAACAATATTAAAATAAACGTGTTTGGCAAAAAAAAGCAACATTCCACAATACATGCTGGAAACACAATAGAAAAAAAAATTGAATATGTCTGGTGTCAGCATTGCCTTTTTAATGTGTCTTATAGGTGCCAAATGTCAAATGTGTACCCAGATCAGAAGAAAAAAAAAAAAAAAACACAAACAAAATAAAAATGTGTAAAAAAAATAAAAATTAAATAAATCTTACAAACTTAATAGAGACACAAAGACACAAATGTAAAAAAAAAAAAAAAAAAAAAAAAAAAAAAAAAAAGAAACAAAATGCTTTACTTCCACGATAGCAGAGAAAGCCAAATACCATTGCTTTTACGATTAAAATAAGTCAGAAAGGCAGCTCGTAATCCATTTAAAAACTATATATATATATATATATATATATATATATATATATATATATATATATATATATATATATATATATATATATATATATATATATATATATATATATATATATATATATATATATATATATATATATCTCTACTCTTTTGTAGCACATCTAATGATATATTCATTAGGCCTACAATGCATTTGTTTGGCAGCGTGCAGGCAGAAAAGCACATTCTGAAATGCTTTCCCTTTGTACACATGTAAAGAATTCGGCCATACGTTAAAAAAAAAAAAAATCATACCGAGGATAGAAAAAAAAATCTGCCCCTCTACAACAAGTTAAAATACGTCCCTCTATAAAAATAGAGAAGGCTGGAATTATCCAAGCAAGGTAGATAATATAATACAAGAGTTTAGCAAAAACATGCAAAAATGAACATTACTGCTACACAAAAAATATATGCACACTTTTGCAACAATATCGAATACAAGCGGTTACAAAAAAATAAATATATATATATATATATATATATATATATATATATATATATATATATATATATATATATATATATATATATATATATATATATATATATATATATATATATATATTTTTTTTTTTTCCTTTTTTTTTTTTTAAACAGCTTATTTTGGCTACCTAAAATCTCAGATTCCCCCTTCCAGCATGGGCTCCAGGCGACCTACATCCTAGTTACTGACCTGTTTATGGAGTCGGTTGTGCTAATCAGCAGGGTTTTTTTATAATTAAATATTTCCATTTTATTCTAATTTTATTGTTCAGCCTCCTTGTGGACAAAATCCAGCTAGAGAAAAAAAGTTGTTGTTTTTTTTTTCAAATCATTTGGCTGACTTAAAGCAAATAAAATAAACCTTTCCAGGACAAGCCGAAAGATGAAAGGACAGAAGGAAGATGGATCCAACCCATGATATGAGCAGAGTCTGGGTTCACTGCATTAGTACACAAGGCAGGAGACGATGTAGGGGGCCATAGAAGGTCCAGAGCCCGGGGAAAGACTGAGCCGGGGGGGTCCAATGCAGTTTAGGAGGAGTATAGAAGGGATAATTGAGGTTCAGTACTGACTGAGGCAAAAAAAAAAAAAAAACAAATTCAGAAGGTCCAAGGCCAACCAGAAAGGGAAGTTACCAAAATGTAGCAAATGTCCATACTATAGATAATCCTCAGGTCCACGTCCAGCCAACCAGGGTCCAAATCCTGACTAGACAAGGTCCAACTTCATGACAAAATCCACCTTTACACCCTGAGCAGACCAGCCATGTCCACCACTGGCAATCCCTCAAGCATGGTCATCCATCCACAGCTCTGCCTGGACTGCTGCAAGTTAATCCTCCTTCTCTCCAGAATTGTTAAAAGGAAAAAAAAAAAAAAAATCATTGTTTAAATTCCTATATCCGGAAGCCAGCTTTGTCAGGAGGACGGGGGTGACCAAACAGCTCTGTACCCAATGGGGGGGGGGGGGGGGAATACAAAAAAAAAAAAAGAAAGGAAAATTTAAAAAAAAGGCTTTCCTGAGGTTCTGTCTGTATCCAAAGCACGCTGCAATATCCTCAGATTATAAAGACTCCAAGATATCCTTCAAAAAGGTCTTCCTGGGTCCTCCATCCATGAAGGGGGCCACGTCATAAATGTTCCAAAGAAGAAAAAAAAACATCCATGTGGCACTGGGGACGTTTTTGGGGGGTCGAAATTGGAAAAAAAAAAAAGTCACACAGACGTACAAACAAAACCAGCTATAGTGTTCTATTGTGCCATAAAAAAGAGAAAAGATGCATTGATTGGTGTATAGGGGGGAGAAATGCAAATATTTGCAGCGTAGAAATAAGACATATGTATGACCATAGATAGACAACACATAGATAGATAGATAGATATCTATCAAGACTGATCTCAAAATATAGAATACACAATAAACCACCAGGTCACAGGACACATACAAATATCACACACATATTAAATATGTTCTTGCCTGTATATCTAATGCAGTCTCATCACAGACGACCCCCAATTAAGACATTTTCTTTTTTAAAAACACTTCCATACACAGACAGGTACACTAAACACACAAGTTACAGGACACATACAAAACATATTAAAAATGATCTTGCCTGGATATTATATGCAGCCTCTCCAAACAATCCCATCACATAGGATTACCCCAATTAAGCTATTAATAATATTTTTTTGTATAACAGTACCATACACAAAACACACACAGACACAAAACATAATAAAATGGTCTTCCCTGTATATCATAGGCAGCCTCTCCATACAATCCCATTACATAGATTACCCCAATTAAGATATTTTTTTTCCCTTTTTGAACACTACCATTACACAAAACAGGTACACAAAACTCACAAAGAAGTCACAGGACACATTCAAATCTAACACACACACACCTACCACAATAAAAAATGTCCTTGCCTGTATATCATATGCAGACTCTCCATACAATCCCACTGCATAGAATACCCCAATTAAGTCTTTTTTTGTAACCCCAGCATACACAAACAGGTATTAAAAAAAAAAAAAACAAAAAAAAAAAAAACACAAACATCACACATACAATAGCACACACACAATACAGATCACACTCAGGTTTGAAATGTTCCTGCCTATGTATTATATGCACCCACTGCATACAATATCCTCATTAGGACAGTATTTTATTATCACTGCCATATATAAATGTATACAAAAAAAAAGGTATACATAACACAAACCACAGTACACATAAAAAGCTTACACACACACCACATAAGAAAAAAAATGATCTTGCCTTAATATCATATGCAGTCTCTCCATACAATCCCAGTGCATGGAATATTCTAATTAGGAGGACATTTTTTTTATAGCATATATAATACAAAAACACACTACACGTACACACAACCCCCCCCCCCCCCCCACACACACACACACTACAATGCTCTCTCTATATATTATATGCAGTCTCTCCATACAATCCCATGGAATATCCTAATTAGGACATTTTTTTTATAACACGTATGATATGATGCTAAAACACACAAGTCACACCAGTACAATGCTCTCTCTATATATATTATATGCTGCCTGTCTCTCCATACAACCCCATTGCATTAAAATATCCTAAGACAACATTTTTATAACACACAAGTATACAAAACACACAACACAGATCACACACTCTGCTTCCATAGCATATGCAAAATGTTCTCCCCCCATGTATTTTATGCATCCACGCCATATAATATCCTATACACACATACATACACACACACACACATAAAAATGCTCCTCTCTATACAGGCACTGCACTCCATACAGCCCACCTCATGCACTCCTAGACTAATTATCAAAACAATATTTTCCAATCACCAAATTGTTTTCCATGATAGAACCCTGGAAGCCATTGCTTTAGATAGCAACGCGATTGGGGAGGGTTAGGTAAAAGGATGAGGGGGGTCTAATAAGAACCCCCCCCCCCCATTCTTATTACAAGCCAGCACCCACCTTGCTAAAAAAACAGAGCAAAGGGGTAGAAAATGAGGCCGTTTTCCTTTTCTTCTTTGATCTAAAAGACTAATTTTAAACACAACACGCCCCCATCCTGCCTACCCAGGGTCACACAAGAAAATCCTATTTTTAAATATTATGCTGGAAGAAAAAAAAAAAAAAAAGGAAAATAAAAAAGGAAAACAAACCAGAAAAAATAAAATAAAAAAACAACTTTGAAAAATGTCTAAAATGATACAGCAGCTGTAGATCCAGACTCAAATTTGGGATGGCATTTACAATAAATAAATGTTGGTTCCCAAAACATGACAAAGCAACTGTAACTGTTGGGATTACCTATAGGCACACGTGTATGGCTAAAAAAAAAAAAAAAAAAAAAAAAAAAAAAAAAAAAAAAAAATTGGGTTCCAAAAACATGACAAAGCAGCCATATAGAAACCGCCCCCTCTCAAAATAAATAGATATAAATAGATATATACTTTTTTTTTTTTTTTTTTTTTATGTAGCATGTGAGGCCAGCACCTTTAAAACTCCCTTCTTCTGTTGCTTCTTCGCCGGTTTAGGACAAAGCAGCTGTAAATGCTGGAATTATTTATAGACACGCGAGCACGGGTTTAAAAAATAAAAATAAAATAAAAATAAAATGAGGTTTCAAAAACATTTACCAACAAGACAAAAGCAGCTGTAACTGTTGGGATTATCTATAGGCACACGTGTAGGGATTTTCAAAAAAATAAAATGGGGTTCCAAAAACATTTAAAACCTGACAAGGCCGCCGTACAATGTTGGGATCACCTATAGGAACACGTATATGACTTTAAAAAAATAAAAATGGGGTTTTAAAAAAACATTTAAAACATGGCAAGGCAGCTAAAAAAAATCAGAATCTAATTATGTTATTGTCAGGCATGTATGGGAGGAAAAAAATAAAAAATAAAAAATAAAAATTGGGTTCCAAAAACCTTTAAAAGTGCAGGATGGAAAGTCAGATTATTTTACAGCCACACATGTATGGAATAAAAAGTGGGTTTCAAGATTGCTTAAAAGTTGGTCAGATTGATAAATTAGATATAAATTCTAATTAAAAAAAAAAAAAAAAAAAAAAAAAAAAAAAACACGGGAATATTCTTCGAATTTAAAAATAGAGGATTTCAAAAACAAAAAAAACGCTGCACATTCAAGCCACACCTGTATGGAATAAAAATAAATAAAAAGTCAATTAAACGTGGATCCAAAATTCCTTAAAAATGGAGGCGAGATTGATAGATCAGATAAAAACTCAGATTAAAAAAAAAATCGGGGATTCTATTGTCACAACTGTATGGCAAAAGATTTCAAAAAACATAAAAAGCAGCTGCACAGTCAGATTAGGAAGCCACATATGTATGGAATTATTACAATAATAATTTAAAAAAAAAAAAATAAAAAAAATTGGGCTATAAAAACCTTTAAAAAAATACACGTGTACGGAATTAAAAAAAATAAATAAAAAAAATAAAATCGGTTTTGCACAAACCTTCAGATTGATCAATTCGAGATTAAAATCCGGATCGTTTTCGAGGCACACACACAGAGATCCGGGATTGTTTTTGAGGCAAAATCGGCAATTGGTAAACATTCTACAGATAGAAGGTTGGGAAACAAATGTAACAATTTCCATTTCCTGCCCTGGAATCGCCGCCTCCTCCGCTCCTCTCTTTTTACATATATTACTATTTCATCTCCTTATTTTATTTTTTTCTTGGACGATTATATATATTTTTTTGTACCTTCCTGGACGATCCTTTCCCCGGCCGCTCTCTTTGTGATTAAACAAAAACACGATTACAAAAATAAAATAAACCCATCCCCCCCTTTAACCGAAAAAAATAAAAATAAAAACTAATTTTTTTCCCCTATGAGGATTTTTCCCCTTTATTTGAGGATTTTTTCCCCTTTATTTGCGGATTTTCCCCTCTCTTGGGGTATTTTGTGGCCCCGGATTGATAGATGAGGGGAGATTTAGGAGTTTTTGTTGCTTTTTCTGCTTCCACCGGGGACTTCCTTCTTAGAAATATTATTCTGGGATAATAAAGTGAATTTTATTTTTTTTTACAAAAAGGGATCTTTTTTTATAAGTGGGGTGTGAAGGATTTCAGGGGATTTTTTTTTTTTTTTGAGGGGGGGGGGGTGGGGTTGAATATTTTTTTTATTATTATTATTTTATAAATTGTGTGCAGGGGGGATAATAAAAGTCCTTGTATTGGGGGAGAGGGGGATGGTAGGGATCGGTGTTGGGGGGGGTACTTACTGTGAGTGCAGGGGGTGCTGGGCGCAGTGCTCTCCCCGGGCTCTGCATGCAGTGACTGGACTCGGCTCTTCCGGCCTGAGCCTCTCTGCAGCCCCCCCCTTCTCCTCCTCCTTCTTCTTCCCCCACCTCTCTCTCTCTCCCTTCCCCCTTCCCCCTGGCAGCCCCCCTCTTTCGCATACTAATGAGCCGCTGCCAGTCAGCCAGCCTCGCCCGACGCGCTGATTGGCCGCCCGGCGGGGAGCTCGTGCCGTTCTCCGGGAGTAAACAGGCGCGCCGATTGGCTGTCGCCGTCGCACAGAGCTGTCCGTCAGAGGTCCGGAGGGGAGGTGGGCGGGGCGCCGCCAATCATCCGGACTGGTAGAGAAGGGAGGGGAAAGGGGGGGACGGGCCGGTGGCTGTGGAGAGGGCGGGGCCGCGGCTGCCAATCACAGGCGCCGGGTGGGCGTGTCGGCGGCTCAGCACAAAGGCGCCGAATTCAAGTGTGCGGGGGGAGGGGCGTGTCCGGGGGGAGCCGAGCTGCGGAGGGGGAGCGGAGGGGAAAGGGTCAGGGAATGGGGTTATATGGGGGTGAGGGGGGAGGGAGCCCAGGAGACTCTCATAACACTAATACTCCAATAGATGAGTGTCACTCAGCGGGGGGAGGGGAGCTCTGCCAGTGTCGGGACTGGGGGGGTCAAATGTCTGATCATTAGAAGGGATAATGGATGGGCTCACACATCACTACAACTCCCAGCAGGCTGCTGTGCAATCAGAGGACGGAGAACTACAACTCCCAGCAGGCTGCTGTGCAATCAGAGGACGGAGAACTACAACTCCCAGCAGGCTGCTGTGCAATCAGAGGATGGAGAACTACAACTCCCAGCAGGCTGCTGTGCAATGAGAGGATGGAGAACTACAACTCCCAGCAGGCTGCTGTGCAATGAGAGGATGGAGAACTACAACTCCCAGCAGGCTGCTGTACAAATGAGAGGATGGAGAACTACAACTCCCAGCAGGCTGCTGTGCAATGAGAGGATGGAGAACTACAACTCCCAGCAGGCTGCTGTGCAATGAGAGGACGGAGAACTACAACTCCCAGCAGGCTGCTGTGCAATGAGAGGACGGAGGACTACAACTCCCAGCAGGCTGCTGTGCAATGAGAGGACGGAGGACTACAACTCCCAGCAGGCTGCTGTGCAATGAAAGGATGGAGAACTACAAGTCTCAGCCGGTTATAATATAAGGCTCCAAGGTGGGTGGGTGTCCAGGTGTTTTTCTAGCACTGCTGGGACTTGTAGTCCCATACATGGTAGATTGCACAAACCTGAGTTCTAGGAGAGGATGGAGAACTACAACTCCCAGCAGGTTATAGCATAGGGATCCAAAATGGGCGAGTGCCCATGTGATGCTGGGACTTGTAATCCCTTACCTAAGAGAATCGCATGAATCTGAGTCTTAGGACAGAGAGAATGAAGAACTACAACTCCCAGCAGGCCCGTGTGCAATGGATTAACCTGATCTCCCCAGGAGAGGATGGAGTACTACAACTCCCAGAAGGCTGCTGTGCAATAAGAGGATGGAGAACTACAACAACCAGCAGACTGCTGTGCAATGAGAGGATGGAGAACTACAACAACCAGCAGACTGTTGTGCAATGAGAGGATGGAGAACTACAACTCCCAGCAGGCTGCTGTGCAATGAAAGGATGGAGAACTACAACTCCCAGCAGGCTGCTGTGCAATGAGAGGATGGAGAACTACAACTCCCAGCAGGCTGCTGTGCAATGAGAGGATAGAGAACTACAACACCCAGCAGGCTGCTGTGCAATGAGAGGATGAAGGACTACAACTCCCAGCAGGCTGCTGTGCAATGAAAGGATGGAGAACTAAAACGCCCAGTAGGCAGCTGTGCAATGAAAGGATGGAGAACTACAAGTCTCAGCCGGTTATAGTATAAGGGTCCAAGGTGGATGGGTGTCCAGGTGTTTTTCTAGCACTGCTGGGACTTGTAGTCCCATACATGGGAGATTGCATGCACCTGAGTTCTAGGAGAGGATGAAGAACTACAACTCCCAGCAGGTTATGGCTGAGTGCCCATGTGATGCTGGGACATTTAGTCCCTTACCTAAGAGAATTGCATGAATCTGAGTCTTAGGATGGAGAGAATGAAGAACTACAACTCCCAGCAGGCCTGTGTGCAATGGATAACCCTAACTCCCCAGGAGAGGATGGAGAACTACAACTCCCAGCAGGATACAGTGCAATGAAAGGATGGAGAACTACAACTCCCATTAGGCTGCTGTGCAATAACAGGACGGAGAACTACAAATCTCAGCAGGCTATAATATAAGGCTCCAAGGTGGATGGGTGTCCAGGTGTTTTTCTAGCACTGCTGGGACTTGTAGTCCCGAACATGGGAGATTGCATGCACCTAAGTCCTAGCAGAGGATGAAAAACTACAAGTCCCAGCAGGTTATAGCATAAGGCTCCAAGTAGATAAGTGACCTTGCGATGCTGGTACTTGTAGTCCCTTACCTAAGAGAATTGCATGAACCAGAGTCTTAGGAGAGGGAGAATAGAGAACTAAAAGTCCCAGCAGGTTATAGTAATGTATAAGGCTCCAAGGTGGATGGGTGTCCAGGTGTTTTTCTAGCACTGCTGGGACTTGTAGCCCCATACATGGGAGATTGCACGAACCTGAGTCCAAGGAGAAGATGGAGAACTGCAAGTCCCAGCAGGTTACAGGATAAAGCTTCAAGGTGGGCGAGTGGTCATGCGATGCTGGGACTTGTAGTCCCTTCCCTAAGAGAATCCCTAAGAGAAGTGCATGAACCTGAATCTTAGGAGGGAGAGGCTGGAGAACTACAAATCCCAGCAGGCTGCTGTGCATTGCATGAACCTGATATCCCCAGGAGAGGGTGGAGAACTACAAGTCCCAGCAGGTAATAGTATAGGGCTCCAACATGGATGGGTACCCATGTGATGCTGGAACTTGTAGTCACATACATGTGCGATAGCATGAACCTGAGTCCTAGCAGAGGATAAGGAACTACAAGTCCCAGCAGATAATAGTGTAGGGCTCCAACATAGATGGGTACCCATGTGATGCTGGGACTTGTAGTCCCTTATCTAAGAGAATTGCATGAACTAGAGTCTTAGGCGGGAGAGAATGGAGGACTACAAGTCCCAGCAGGTTATAGTATAAGGCTCCAAGATGCATGGTGAGTCCAGGTGTTTTTCTAGCACTGTTGGGGCTTGTAGTCCCATACGTGGGAGATTGCATGAACCAGAGTCCTAGCAGAGGAAGAGGAACTACAACTACCCACGAGAATTGCATGAACCTTAGTCTTAGCAAGGAGAGAAGTGAGCAGGCTGGTGTGTAATGGGTTAACCTGATCTCCCAGGAGAGGGTAGAGAACTACAAATGCCAGCAGGTTATAGTATATAGCTCCAAGGAAGATGGGTACCCCTAGCAATGCTGGGACTTGTAGTCCTATACCCGGAAGATTGCATGAACCTGAGGTCTAGGAGAGGGCGGAGAACTATCAATGCCAGCAGGTTATAGTATATAGCTCCAAGGAAGATGGGTACCCCTAGCAATGCTGGGACTTGTAGTCCTATACCTGGAAGATTGCATGAACCTGAGGTCTAGGAGAGGGCAGAGAACTACAAATCCCATGGGATGCTGGAACTTGTAGTCCCATACAAGGGTATTGCATGCACCAGAGTCCTAAGAGAGTATGGAGAACTACAAGTCTCAGCAGGCTGGTGTGCAACAGATTAACCTGTTCTCTCCATGAGAGGATGAAGAACGGCAAGTACCAGCAGGTTATAGTGTGTGTGTGTGTGTGTGTGTGTGTGTGTGTGTGTGTGTGTGTGTGTGTGTGTGTGTGTGTGTGTGTGTGTGTGTGTGTATGTATGTATGTATATATATATATATATATATATATATATATATATATATATATATATATATATATATAAAATATAATGCTGTATATGCCTATATGGGGTTGGAACTTGTAGTCCCATAATGGGAGATTGTGTGAACCTGGGTTCTAGGAGAGGCTGTAGAGCTAAAAGTCTCAGTAGGCTGGTTTGCAATGGGTTAACCTGATCTCCCCAGGAGAGCATGAAGAACTACAAGTCCCAGAAGATTATAGGCCCCAAGAAGAATGGGTGCCCATGTGATTCTGGGACTTGTAATCCCATACATGGGAGACTGCATGAGTCCTAGAAGAGCTTTAAAGTGTTACTGAACCCAGGAGCCTGCATTCACTATATCTGCTCTCCCCAGGACTCTGCATTCACTATATCTGCTCTCCCACAGTACACAGAACATGGAAATGCAATTATTTTAGTAAATATAAACTGCTAAATACCTTTTCTCATCAGCAGTATATAGCAGTCTTGTGACTTCTATCAGTGTCTGGTTAAAGCTTGTGGGAGGAGTTTTCATTCTACTCTGACTGTCCTATGAGGCTACATGACCCCTGACCCTCTGTCTGGACAGTGCTGATTAGCCCTGTGCTGATCACATGCACCCTTCTAAGAAAAAAAAAAACCTCTAGCAATACACACCAAACTGAGCATGTGCAGAGTGACTCCAGAGGCTCTGTCTTATCAGGAGATGGTTAGGGGACAGTAGAAGAAGGGGGGGGGGGGAATCGGAAAACACAGGATCAAACAGCCGTTTTACACACCGCAGAGGATGAATCCCTTAGTGAGTATAACAAGCATGCTTTACTGCATATACTCACTGATTGTACTGGTGTGTGTTTAGTAACACTTTAAGGAGGATTTGTGACCTTGTGATGCTGGGACTTGTAGTCTCACACATACATAGGGAACTAAATCATCCGGGGACCCAGATGATTATAAATTAAGGCTCCAAGGAGGATAAGTGGTCATGCCTTTTTTTTCTTTTTTTTTTTTCAATGCTGGGACTTGTAGTCCCCAATCATGGGGAATTGCATCAACCTGAGTCCTAGCAGATGATGTAGAGCTAAAGTCCCAGCAGTCTATAGATTAAGCTTTAAGGAGGATCAGTGCCCATATATTGCTGAGACTTGTAGTCCCACACATGCACAAGGACTTGCATCAACCTGGGACCCCACCAGATGATAAAACTCTTTAAAAAAAAAAAAAAAGATTAAACATGGAGCAGATGCCTAAAACAACCAAAAAGGTTGCAAAAAAAGCAAAGGGCATCATTCCCAACTT
>JBBDGP010004945.1:50000-52500 GCA_037952835.1 Lithobates septentrionalis
TATGCCTTGCTCCTGCGAGAGGGAGTCCTTGGGGACTTAATACAATGTTAAAATGAGCAGATTAGTCCATAATGTCGCTCGCTTCAAGGGAAAAACCAGATGTTTAATGTGCAAGCATCAAGGCTTGTTTGATTTCACAAACATGCGTGTATATATAACATGTGTGTATGTGTACACGAGATGTCTGAAATTAGGACACGTCCCTGGGAGGTAAAAGCAGAGGTGCTTTGTGGAGCCTTCAAATCCCAGATCTGGGCCTTTGCCCTTCAGTGCATTAAAGACCATCAAATTTTGAATTGAAATTTTCTAAATTATTTTTTTTTATTTTATTTATTTTTTATTTTTTTTGTGCGACATAAACCAAAGAAGCATGCTTATTTCACACCCGGGGTTTGCAGATGGAGAATAAATGAAAAATACCACTGCATTATGTATGTATGCCTTTTTATCTGGAACATGGGAGCTGGGGATGAAAAATGGACCCGCAGAACGTAAACAGATGATATATTTTAATATATTAACATTTAATTTATTCTATGTGAATATTTCATGTCGTGCTTAACGCCCACTGCTAACATATAAAATTAAATAAGCTTTGTTGTATATTTTTTTGGAAAGTGTGGGCCAAGGTGTAGAGATGTGGGTCAGAACACTAATTTCAGACCCATATTACCCAAAGCAATGTCCTACTGGGGCAGGCCGCCCCCACCAGTACCCCCAGATGCAGGGTATCCAAAAGTAATAACATTTTTAAAAAATTGCATTAAAAAAAAAAATATTTGGAACATGGGAGCTGGGGATGAAAAATGGACCTGCAGAATATACACAGATGATATTTTTTAAAATTGATCAACATTTAATTTTTTTTCTATGTGAATATTTCATGTTGTCCTGGACTGGTAATGCTCACTGCTAACCTATAAAGCTAAATAAACCTTGTATTTTTTTGGAAAGTGTGGGCCCAAGGTGTAGAGATGTGGGTCAGAACACTAATTTAAGACCCAAAATACCCAAAACCTGACACTCCCACCAGTACGCCCAGACACAAGTGGATACAAAGTATCCAAAAGTAATACATCTTTTTTTTTTTTAATACAATTAAAAAAAAGTGTATTACTTTTGGATACCTTGTATCCACTTGTGTCTGGGCGTACTGGTGGGAGTGGTGGGCTTTGGGTATTTTGGGTCCTAAATTCTGACCCACATCTCTACACCTTGGCCCACACTTTCCAAAAAAAAAAATACAACAATGTTCCAGATATATATATATTAATACAATTTAAAAAAAAAAATCCGGAACATTGTTGTATTTTTTTTGGAAAGTGTGGGCCAAGGTGTAGAGTTGTGGGTTTGAATTTAAGACCCAAATTACCCAAAGCACCACACATCCTCCTGGGGTAGGCCACCCTGACACAAGTGGACACAGGATATCCAAAAGTAATACAATTTGAAAAAAAAAATATTGTATTAAAAAAAAAAAATCAGAAAATGTGCAAAAAAAAATTACAAAAATTAAAAACTACATTGATCTCATTTCTAAATCAGATTTTCTTTCCAGATTAAGATTATTTGAAGGCTATGGAATCTATTTTAGTTGTATCAGACTCATGGTCAGAGCCAACCCATCAACCCCCTGGAAGGTTTGATGGACGGCAAGAAAGCAGCCTGGATATAAAATTGTAAAATAAATATATTTTAAAAAATACAATTTAAAAAAAATGTACAAAAAAATGACATTCATCTTATTTCTAAATCTGATTCCCCCCCCCCCCCAATGTAAGATTTTTTTTGAAGGCTACTGAATCCATTTTAGTTGTATCAGACTCATGGTCAGAGAGCCCACCCAACAACCCCTTGGAAGGTTTGATGGACAGCATGAAAGCAACCTGGATATAAATTGTAAAATAGAATAAATACACATGATGACTTCATAGAATAATATCTTCCTAGGGTCTCAAAATAATGGCAGACTGGCAGCTGCCAGAAAAACATAGGCCTTTGGATAGAGGTTTTAGCCTTGACCATACAGTCCATACAACCACAAATACTGGAAATCGACCCATCTACATTTAGCCGAAGTCTTCCATTAGTGCCTGTTTCAGGGCCAAAGCAGCTCAGTCTAAGCTATTATAGAATTCCCATTACCCCCCCCCCCCCCCCACACACCACCACCACCACCCCCCTCCTTTCTCACAACTCCAAGTCTTCCATCCTAAATTACTCAGTTTATTGTTACCATGTACAAGTTTAAACCACAGATATTTAATAGGAAAAAACTTTGGCTGCAGCAGAGGGTCTGACTTTGAAGGTATTGACAGCCTGACCTACTGTAATAGTCTCACTCCTTTTTTTTTTTCTTTTTTTACATTTTTTTTTTTTTTTTGGTTAAACATCGTAAATCTCAGAGACTATCTTCTCAATGGGTTAATATGATTTATTTACAAATACTGCTGACATTTTAAAGGAATTAATTCCCAAGCAGTTGCAGCTGAATAACTCT
>JBBDGP010004945.1:55000-80000 GCA_037952835.1 Lithobates septentrionalis
CTATTTTCAGAATATTTAATAACGTGGGAACACAAATACGCTGCATTCTGATACATTCTTGCAGCACCGAGGTCCCGAGTTCATTGCCAACCAAATAAATGACCTCTTTGGGGTTTGTATGTTACCCTTTGGTTTGCGTCTACTGCTAAGTTACTGTTTTCTTTTTGTTTTGGGTAATGTGGGGGAAGGGTTAGACCCCCCCACCCCCACCCACCCCCTCAAGTTTTGTATTGCGGACGGTGTCTCCTTTAGGAAGGTTTAATCTCTCTTGTTTGGCCACCAGGACTGAAGGTGTGAGAAGATCTGGAGTTTTTAGTGGTCACCAGAACAGGAATGGAGAGTCATTCTTCCAATGGGGACACTCATTCTGGTGACAACAAGAGGGTATTTCCAGCACTTCCTGTTGTGTTATACATCTGGTGTATGGGGATTAGGGCGTTGGACCGATGGAACCAACATTTGGTGTGGATGAATATATTTGTGGAGGAGGATTTCCTTCGGGGGGGGGGGGGGGGGGGTTTGATACCCAATGGAGAGGACATGGCAGTAGACACCATTACGGTCTTTGGCTGCTGCCTCTCTGATACTGCAGTGAGGATGTTTCACTTTTCTGGTTATAAAGGAGCGCCCGCTAACAAACGTTTCCCCGGAAAAAGAAGAAAAAAGTTCTTCCTCTGCTCCCACCTCCTGGGCCCTTCTGGTGACGTGATGGGGCCCAGGGAAACGTAATTTAAGCCCTGGTAAGCAAGTGGGGGCGTGGTCTAGTAAAATCGTATTAATTTAGGCAGAAATTAATAAAGCTTTCCCGGGCCCCCCCTGTTTAGTGGAGGTGGCAAAGCGCCCCCCCCCCCATTTAGTTGAGGATGCCTGGCCCCCCTGTTTAGCTAATGAGGCCTGCCTCACCCCTGTTTAACTGAGAAGGTCCAACGCCCTCCTGTTTAGCTGATGAGGCCTGCCCCCCCCCCCCTGTTTAGCAGATGAGGCCCTCCATTTAGCTGAGGAGGCCTGGCCCCTCTGTTTAGTTGAGAAGGCCAGGCCAACCTCTTTAGCTGATGAGGGCTGGCCCCCTTATTTAGCAGATGAGGCCTGCCCCCGCTCTGTTTAGCTGAGGAGGCCTAGCCCCCCCCTTTAGCTAATGAGGCCTGCCCCCCCTGTTTAGCTGATGACACCTGTCCCCCTGTTTAGCTAAGAAGACCTGGCCCCCCTGTTTAGCTGAGAAGGCCTACCCCCCCCATTTAGCTGAGAAGACCTAGCGCCCTCCTGTTTAGCTGATGAGTCCTGGCCTCCCCTGTTTAGCTGATGAGTCCTGGCCCCCCTGTTTAGCTGATGAGTCCTGGCCCCCCCTGTTTAGCTGATGAGTCCTGGCCTCCCCTGTTTAGCTGATGAGTCCTGGCCTCCCCTGTTTAGCTGATGAGGCCTGGCCCCCTCTGTTTAGCTGAGAAGGCCTGCCCCCCCCCGTTTAGCTGAGAAGGCCCGCCCCCCCTGTTTAGCTGAGAAGGCCTAGCGCCCTCCTGTCTAGCTGATGAGTCCTGACCCCCCCCCCCCCTGTTAAGCTGAGAAGGCCTGGTCCCCCTGTTTAGCTGAGAAGGTCTAGCGCCCTCCTGTATAGCTGAGAAGGCCTGCCCTCCCCCCCCCCCTGTTTAGCTGATGAGGCCTGGCCCCCCCTGTTTAGCTGAGAAGGTCTGCTCCTCCCCCTTGTTTAGCTGAGAAGGCCTAGCGCCCTCCTGTTTAGCTGAGGAGGCCTGGCCCCCAAAAAAACACTCGTTACATCCAAGGTATGCAAAATTCTATCTCTGAACGCACAACACATCCAACCTTGAAGCAGATGGGCTACAGCAGAAGAAGACCACACCGGGTGCCACTCCTGTCAGCTAAGAACAGGAAACCGAGGCTACAATTCTCACAGGATCACCAACATTGGACAATAGAAGATTGGAAAAACGTTGCTGGTCTGATGAGTCTGGATTTCAGCTACGTCATTCAGATGGTGGGGTCAGAATTTGGTGCATGGATCCATCCTGCCTTGTATCACCGGTTCAGGCTGGTGGTGGGGGTGTAATGGTGGGGGGGGGGGGGTGGTGTTGAAGATATTTTCTTGGCACACTTTGGGCCCCTTAGTACCAATTGATCATGGTTTAAACCCCACGGCCTACCTGAGTATTGTTGCTGACCATGTCCATCCCTTTATGACTACAGTGTCCCCATCTTCTGATGGCTCCTTCCAGCAGGATAATGCACCATGTCACAAAGCTCCAATCATCTCACCACTGGACAATGAGGTCCCTGTACTCCAATGTCCTCCACACTCACCACATCTCATCCAATAGAGGACCTTTGGGCATGGATGTGCAGCCGACAAATCTGCAGCAACTGTGTGATGTTATCAGGTCACTATGGAGCAAAATCTCTGGGGAACGTTTCCAACACCTTGTTGTATCTTTGCCACCAAGAATGAAGGCAAAAGGGGGTCCAACCCAGTACTACAAGGTGTACCTAATAAAGTGGCCTGTGAGTGTGGGTTGTCACAATATACATTTATTATCTGCATATATTATGTTGTAAAATTTGAGGTTTCATCTCTGAGTATTTATATTTGAAATATATATTGGATCATTTATTATGAGATATCAGGTCCCATTTTGCCTGTTGAGTATCCCTATGTGTACATTTGTATTATTATGTATTATTGTATTACTATGTATTACTATGTAAATATTATAATACAAAACAAACAAACAAAAAAAAAAAATGGAAATGATAATAGTTTGATTTTTAAGAAGAGTTCTTAGAAAACCTCAGCTGCTCCCATTCAGCGTCAATACATTTCCCTACGAGCGATATAAGGAGTCTATCACTTTTTAGAAGGAAGGTTGGACTGTCTAGGGATCTCCTTGGGATCTTGCTAATCCCAAAATAATCTGCTGGTCTTCTCATCAGACCCAGGAGAGCTTCAGAACATTCTTAACCCAGAATCGGCTTTCGCAGAGGAGTTCTTCATCATTTTTTTTTTTTAACGTACATATCAGCCATCCTTGCTGCCAGCCACTATGGATTGCAGGGATGAAGCACCCGCCGTCGTCATTAGTGGTGGTGTCATTCCATAGGGGACAGAACGGGGCTATGGATTTTCTTTTTTCATGCTGCCCTTTTTGTCAAAATAAAGAACAATTTGATTGGGGGTGGGGGTGGGGGGGGGGGAGGGGTGCTCAAGGATGATGAAAAACTGACCTGAATGATCAACACAGCAATTGGAACAGAACCGGCAATAAAGTATCCCAAAGGGGCAAGTACTAACGCTATAAAATGCAAAGAGGGCTTTCATGGATGTTGCTTTTTATAGAGGCAATTTACATAGTCAGTGTAATCAGCACGTTACTCGCCGTACTATAGGAGTGCTTGCGTGTATTTGTGTGCGCTAGATTGGCCAAGCGTTTGTGGACACCTGACCATCACGCCTATATGGGCTTGGTGGACACCCCATCCCAAAACCATGACCTTCAATATGTAGTTGTCCCCCATCATGGCTATTATTATGAAGGCCCCCACCTTCCCATCATGACCATTAATATGGAGTTGTCCCCTATCATGGCTATTATTATGGAGCCCCCCCCCCCTCCCATCATGGCCCTTAATATGAAGTTGGCCCCCATCATTGCTATTATTATGGAGGCCCTGCTCCCATCATGACCATTAATATGGAGTTGTCCCCCATCATGGCTATTATTATGGAGGCTCTGCTCCCATCATGACCATTAATATGAAGTTGGCCCCCATCATTGCTATTATTATGGAGGCCCTGCTCCCATAATGACCATTAATATGGAGTTGTCCCCTATCGTGGCTATTATTATGGAGGCTCAGCTCCCATCATGACCATTAATATGGAGTTGTCCCGTATCATGGCTATTATTATGGAGGCCCCCCTACCATCATAGCCCTTAATATGGAGTTGGCCCCCATCATTGCTATTATTATAGATGCTCTGCTACTATCATGACCATTAATATGGAGTTGTCCCCTGTCATGGCTATTAATATGGAGGCCCCACAACCATCATGGCCGTAAATATGGATGGCCCCCATCATAGCTATTATTATTGAGTTGGCCCCCATCATGGCTATTATGGTGACCCCTCTCCCACCATGGCCATTAATATATAGTTGGTCCCCATCATGGCTATTATTATGGAGCCCCCTCCCACCATAGCCATTAATATGGAGTTGTTCCTATAATTTCTATTATTTTGGAGGTCCCCCTCCCCATCTTTGCCCTTAATATGGAGTTGGCCCCCATCATGGCTATTATTATGGAGGCCCCCTGCCACCATAGCCATTAATATGGAGTTGGCCCCCATCATGGCTATTATTATGGAGGCCCCTCCCCATCATGGACATTAATATGGAGTTGGCCCCTATCATGGCTATTATTATGGAGGCCCCCCTCCCATCATGTCCCTTAATATGGAGTTGGCCCTCATCATTGCTATTATTATGGAGGCCCTGCTCCCACCATGACCATTAATATGGAGTTGTCCCCTATCATGGCTTTTATTATGGAGGCCCCCCTCCCATCATGGCCCTTAATATGGAGTTGGCCCCCATCATGGCTATTATTATGGAGGCCCTGCTCCCACCATGACCATTAATATGGAGTTGTCCCCATATCATGGCTTTTATTATGGAGGCCCCCCTCCCACCATGGCCCTTAATATGGAGTTGGCCCCCATCATGGCTATTATTATGGAGACTCTGCTCCTATCATGACCATTAATATGGAGTTGTCCCCTATCATTGCTATTAATATGGAGGCCCCACAACCATCATGGCCATTAATATGGATGGCCCCCATCATAACTATTATTATTGAGGCTTTCTTCCCATCATGGCCATTAATATGGAATTGGCCCCAGTAATGGCTATTATTATGGAGGCCCCACTCCCATCATAGCCATTAATATGGAATTGGCCCTCATCATGACTATTTTTAATACATTGCAAACTTTTGGGTGGAACCAAAATATATAGTCTGAGGAAATTTGTAAAGTGAGGTACTGATGTTGGATGAGAAGACCACCATTGGTGTTCCAATTCATCCCAAAGGTGATAAATAGGGATGAAGTCAGGACACTGGTGTTACTCCACACCAAACTGGTCACACCATGTCTTTATGGAGCTGGCTTTGTACAAGGGGGGGGGGGGGGGCACAGTCATGGGGGAACAGAAAAAGTGTCTTCACCAAACTGTTACCACAAGGTTGGAAGAGCACAATTGTCTCCAATGTCTTTGTATGATGGAGGATTACCAGGACCCCTCACTGGAGACACCTAAACTCCATCATTTGGAGTTGATCCATATATGTTTGGTAACATAGAAGGTGCGATGGTCTATATGACCCTATGTGGCCAAAAGTTGGAGGAGCCCTGACCACCATACCTACCCTATAGCCCAAAGTATGTCTATATGATGAATGGAGGACTTCTTGGCTGTAGTGGTGGGTAAGCAGTCTTTGCAGTACTAGGTTGCTCTAAGCAGGCCATTGCTTGCATGGAGTTCGCCCTTTCTCCATGTGCATGCGCAGCATCCTCCGCCTGCCCCCATTTCCTCCCAGACTGCCCCCAGAATGTGTACGTCCCTACAACCAACAAGACTTTTTAGAGTGTAAGCTCCTCTGGGGCAAACACTGATATGAATGTCTCTGCGCGCTCTGTAAGCTGCGATGTGATATGTCTGCAGGAAATAAAATACATTCATTAAAGCTGACACAATGTGAATATATTGCACACGCTACAAACATATACTTCCTCTATCGGCAGCATGTTGTTACACGCTCCGAGACTGAATTACACCGAAGCGCAATTACTCATTTCACGTATCGCCGGAACGCGGTACATCGAGGTGCATTTATTTCATTAACACGAGGCAACAAAAGCAAACTGCTGCAATTGAAAAACAAAAGGGGGAAAAAAAAAATATTAAATTCGCCACATTTTGTTTTAGGGCCAAGACCGGCGCGCTCAAGAAGGACGCTCTAAACAGCCAATCAAAAGGCCAGCAGGGCCCCCCCCCAACATAAAGGGGCTTATTCGCTAATAATATTGTGTAGATGTATAAAGAATGTCAAAGAGGGTGAATGCAAGTCAGAGAACTGGGGTTGTTTCCAGTGAATGTGGGGGTGCATGTACGGTGAATATATGGCGCAGAACGACTAGCGTGGGGAAATTATTTGAGTCACTTAGCTCAGAGTTGCGAATGTTAAAATCGTCTCGTAACATTCGCCGCTTTGTAAAGAACACAAAAGGTTACCAAGAGCGACTTTTTCTTTTTGTAGAATTCTAAAATTGGGTTGTCGCTTCGTAAACTTGGGTGAATGTTTTTGGGGTTAGGGAATGTTTTTTTGGGGAAAAGGATGAGAGTTGGGTGTGTTTTATATCCCAGCCAATGATTTGTTACCTAATGTAAGGTGAATCCAGGGCAAATCTGGGGTGAATCTGACATGTTACAGTCTGATCATACAGTATCCTCTAAGGTGGACTCTGCCGATATGGGGTCCAGTGCCGGGACAAGGACATCCAAAGCTCATGGCGAACATACCAAACTGCCTCCCCCCCCACCCCATGATGGATGAGCAGTATGTGTCAGCAAAAATCCCCCCAGCCCCCCAAAAAGAAAAAAAAAAAGTCAAGCAATAATCTGTATGCTCACCCCCCTAAGTATAAATCTCCCCCCTCCCAGCACAAGTCTTTGCCCCGCATCCTCCCACCAAGCTCAGATCCCGTCTCTCACCATACCCCCCTCCTAGCACAAATCCTCTATCCCTCAAATTTCCCCTCCTAGCACAAATTCCCCCCCCCCCATTTTCCATCCTAGCACAAATACCCCACAATCATCCCTACTAGCAAAAACCCTACACCCCCAAAACAAATTTACCCTCCTAGCACAAATTCCCACCAGCCCTACCATATCACCTGTTCTAGCACAAACCCCCCAAATCCACCCTCCTAACACAAATCCTCTTCCCTCTCATGCCCCCTCCCAACACAAGACCCCCCCTAATCACCATTCCTATCATCTCCAAATCCCCCCCTGCACAAATCCTGCCCTCCCCCAACCTTTTCCCTCCCAACACAAATACCCCCCGACAGGGGCGTTGCTAGGTCTACAAAAGATCTGGGGCTAGAGCCCACAGCAGCGTAGTAAAGAAAGTCATACGCTTGGGCGGGCATACACATGTATATACAGTGATATACGTGTGTGTGTGTATATATCCACAGAGAGCCCCCCGCTTACATCAGGGTCCCCAGAGAGCCTCCTCCTTACATCAGAGTCCTCAGAGAGCCTCCCCCTTCCATCAGGGTACCCAGAGGGCCCCCCCACTTACATCAGGGTTCCCAGAGAGGCCCCCTTACATTAGGGTCTCCAGAGAGCCTCCCCCTTAAATCTGGGTCCCTAGAGAGCCTAGGCCTTAAAATCAGGGTCCCCAGAGAGCCTCTCCCTTACATCAGGGTCCCCAGAGAGCCCCCCCCACTTACATAAGGGTCCCCTGCAGAGACTCGGGGCTATTGGCCTCAGATTCGGGGCTATAGCCCCAAAAGCCACCCCCTAGCAACGCCCCTGCCCCCGATGATCCCTACTAGCACAAACCCCCCCACCCCCAAAACAATTTTACCCTCCAAGCACAAATTCTCTCCCCCTACTCCCAATCTCCCCCCCCCTTCCTAGCACAAATCCTCTATCCCTCAAACTTCCCCTCCGAGTACAAATCCTCTCCCCCTACTCTCACCTCCTAGCACAAATCCTCCCCCCCACCTCAATTTGCCGTCCTAGCATAAATACCCCCCAATCATCCCTACTAGCACGAACCCCCCACCCCCAAAACAATTTTCCCCTCTGAGCACAAATTCTATTTCCCCCCCCCCCCTCCCTAGCACAAATTCCCCACAAATTTCCCCTCCTAGCACAAATCCCCCCCCCCCCAATCATGCCTACTAGCACAAACCCCCCACCCTCAAAACAAATTTGACATCCTAGCACAAATCCCCCCCCCAAATCCCCTCTCCTAGCACAAATCTTCTTACCCCATGCCCCCTCCCAACACAAGACTCCCCCAAATCACCATTCCTAGCACCCCCAAATCCCCCCCCTGCACAAATCCTCCCCTCTTCCCAAAATTTTGCCTCCGAACACAAATACCCCCCAATGAGCCCTTCTAGCACAAATCCTCCCCCCACCCCAATTTTCTGTCCTAGCACAAATACCCCCCAATCATGCCTACTAGCAAAAAACCCACCACCCCCAAAACAATTTTACCCTCCAAGCACAGATTCTCTCCCCCCCACTCCCAATTTCCCCCGCAGCACAAATCCCCCTGATTTACCCCTGCTAGCACAAATCCCCCCCCCCCCCAATCATAACTAATAGCACAAACCCTGCACCCCCAAAACAAATTTCACCTCCTAGCACAAAACCCCTACCCCCCACCATATCACCCCTTTTAGCACAAACCCCCCAAATTCCCTCTCCTAGTACAAATCAATTTCCCCCCATTCCTCCTCCCAACACAAATCCCCCGCAAATCACCATTCCTAGCACCCCTCCCCCTTAATTTCCCCTTCTAGAACAATTCTTATTTTCTGCCACCCTCCATTTTCCACTTCCAGCACAAATCCCCCCCCCCCCCCCATCTCCTCACGGTGCCCCCCCCCCCACCTCACATGATACCACAGTGCCCAGGTCAGCTTCCCTTCTGTCCACCCCTTGTCCCGGCCCCGATATGGTCCAAGGATAGAACTGTAATGGGTGGTAAATGCTGGTCCCAGGAATCTCAGACTCTCCAAACTGTCCAATGCCGAAGAGGCTTTTATTCGAGGCGGCAGCACAGGAATTAAAGGACGGTAGGAGACACGGGCTGCTGGATAGGTGAACATTGGCTGTCTTCTATTTCATTATGTAAAAGTAAGAGAACTCGTGCTTGAAAACAACATGAAATAAAAATGCAAATAATAAATATATTATATATATATATATATATATATATATATATATATATATATATATATATATATACACAAAAAATTGTGGCTAAACAGTAAGTGATGTTCAAAAGGATAAAGCTGTCATTCCCTGTAGTGTCCCCACATACATAAAAAAATAATAATAATCACAATATATATATATATATATATATATATATATATATATATATATATATATATATAGATATAGATATAGATATAGAGAGAGAGAGAGAGAGAGAGAGAGATACATCTCTCTCTCTCTCTCTATATATATATATATATATATATATATATATATATATATATATATATATATATATATATATATATATATATATATATATATAAAAATATTGATTTAGCGCTTTTCCATGTATTGCGATTATTACTTCTATTTTATTTGTTTATTACAGGTACTAATATAGCGCCATCAATTTACTCAGCGATTTAAATATATATTGTCCATTCACATCAGTTTTAGAGGAATAAAACGTTTATACTGCAGTGGCGTGACAGGTTCTCTTTAAAATAAAATAAGAATGAAATATAAAATATTATATAAAATAGAATAAAAATATTTCAACAATTTAAAATCATTGGATGCTATCCAGGACACACTGCAACATCACTAAAGCCAGAAAGTCCACACAAGTTCTAATAAATGAGTTCTACGTAATATACAGCAGATCCAGGAGGCTTTTTACAGTGCCTCTGGCCAGGTCTGCAGCTTCTTATCACATGGCTCTGTACCATTTAATCTCATACTGAGCACTACAGATATGGGTATGCTCTCTCATGAGCTGCGAGATAATGTGTGGGGTCGGGGGGGGGGGGGGTAAATCCCTGGACTGCTGGATTCCTCTAAGTAGATTTTATTTTACCAATGGATAACTGGCTAATACAGGAGTGAATGGTGAATCCAAAAATTATAAAAAGGGGAGCACAAGACTACTAAATGGTCCATAAAATGTGAATTTGCGTGCTGCGTCCATTTTCTTTTAATCCAACGCGTTTCAGGTCATTGTTCTCAAGCCCTGATGAAAGAGCCCTGTAACCCCTGAAACGCGTCGGGATGTGTATAGATGCAACAACCAAAAAAAAAATTTTCTGGACCATTTACATGTCTGGCGCTCCTCATTCTACATCCTTTATAGTGTGTGAGGTCAGAGAACACACAATTATCAGATCTCTGCGGAAGTGTCAGACTCCAATTACAGCTGAATGCGCGGCAGATAGGAATCTTCTAAAAGTAATCCCGCTTACTAACAAGAGTTCAGTGCTAAACTCCAGACAAAAACAGCTGAATACACGGATGGAAGAGATACGTGGGAGCGGCTTTATCTGCCAAAGGATTTGTATTTACTGTCCATCCAGTCCTGAGATTTACACAGCTCTGGTCACACAGCGCAGCCCTGTCTGACCTGATTTTTCTCTGCTGCTTTTCTTTACACTGGCTAGTCACATGGTGGGTGAGGAGAAGACCTGTAAATGTTACTGAACTGCAGCAGACAAAAATCAGGTCAGACAGGGCTGTGCTGTGTGACAGAGCTGCATAAATCTCAGGACTGGATGGACAGTAAATACAAATCCTTGTACTGCTTCTCCCTCCGCATCTCTGAGCCCTGCTGTATCAGGACTGCAGGAAGGCTGATAGCAGGTCACTTTCACTAATGATGAAATGAATGTTTAGACCAACCCACGGCCCTCCAGCTGTTGTGGAACTACAGGACCCACGATGCATTGCAAGGAAAGCCCCATGAGGCATTACAAGGCTGAGCATGACTCCCAAAGGCAGAGGCATGATGGGACTTGTAGTTCCGCAACAGCTGGAGGGCCGCCAGTTTGAGACCCTTGCAGGTAAAGGCTTTTAAAGCGCCCCCCTAAAGAGAATTTTGGGTACTGTTGTTTTCTTTCATTCCACTGGTGTGTGCAATTGTAAGACGTTGACATGTTTGGTATCTATTTACTCGACACAACCCAATCTTTTATTCTTTACTAAAATAAATGGGTTCCACAACAGCTGGAGGGCCGCAGGTTGGACACCCCTGGTTTAGACCCTTATACAAGTCCAATCATGAGGGGTTATTTCACCACTCCAAATCTTTTAAACTGCTTTAAACTCAGATCCATTCACATCCTCTGACCAGGTGACAGGTCCACTTTATCTGCCATTTCATAAATCTGTATATATGTGTAATATGAAGTTTGCCTCGCAGTCTCCCGCTCTTATTAATCGCGAATTTGGTTCATTCCTGTGTATAGGGAGCCCACCCAACCTGAATGCCCCCCCCCCCCCCCCCGTCTAAATCTGACCCTGCCGATATATAATCTATTCCATGGGCCGGAACCCTCCCAGCCGCTGTGTCCTGGTGTCTGTTTCCTGATGGAGTCCCTTCCCTACAGATATCCAGCCAATGCGCCAATGTCCGTCCTTCCTGCTGCACCGACCTCCTCTATATAATGTACAGGAATCTCACACTTCCCTTCCACTTATACCACAGATCATGGGGGGGGGGGGGTAAATATTTACTGACTCCGCACAATGCCTGAATCTTCTACTGCAAACCTTCCAGAAACTTCCCTTCTGAAAAGGAGAATGCCGCGATTGCTAGACAATCGATGTAGAACTTGCCACAATCTCTAATTCTCTAATTTAAAGGCAAAACATACCATTTAATTATATTCTAGAAATCCACTTTGTGAGCACCAAATGCCGTTGCAAACCCAGATATTACCTTGTAAAAGTAGCAGTGACATCATCACTGTGCTGTACATAGCCAGTGCAGAGAGCAGAGCTGTGGGAGGGGCCCAGCAAGCTCCTCCCACTAGAGGAGGGGACGGAGAGAAGATCAGTCCCCTTTGCATAAGGAGAGAGAGCACAGCTGTGGGAGGGACCAAGCAGGCTCCTCCCATTACAGGAGGGGGGCGGAGAGAAGACCAGCCCCCCTGCACAAGGAGAGAGAGCAGAGCTGCGGTAGGCTCCACCCACTACAGGCTGCCTGTAGAAAACTACAGGAGGGGGCGGAGACCAGACCAGCCCTCCTACACAAGGAGAGAGCAAAGCTGTGGGAGGAGCCCATCAGACTCCACCCACAACAGAAAAATGCAGGAAGGGGTGGAGACCAGACCAGTCCTCCTACACAAGGAGAGAGAGCAGAGCTGTGGGAGGGGCCCATCAGGCTCCGCCCACTACAGGAGGGGGCGGAGATAAGATTAGTCCCCTGCACAAGGAGAGAGAGAGAGAGCAGAGCTGTGGGAGGGACCAAGCAGGCTCCTCCCACTACAGGAGGAGGGCGGAGAGAAAACCAGCCCCGCTGCACAAGGAGAGAGAGCAGAGCTGTGGGAGGGCCTAAGTAGGCTCCACCCACTACAGGCTGCCTGTAGAAAACTACAGGAGGGGCGGAGACAAGACCAGTCCCCCTGCACAAGGAGAGAGAGCAGAGCTGTGGCAGGGACCCATCAGGCTCCACCCACAACAGAAAACTGCAGGAAGGGGTGGAGACCAGACCAGTCCCCCTGCACAAGGAGAGAGAGAGCAGCAGTGAGAGGTCTTTATTACAGGAAGTCTCACACTGGATTACTGCACAGATCTGGAAGAAATACACAAAGCTCACCGAGATTCAGGAATAAGTCACATGATGAATGGATTTATTATCCCGGAATTCAGATTTATAGTGAATCCTTTCAGTCGGATCAGTTTTGAATGAAGGGCCCCTAACATGATTAAACAGACCGAAAAAGAATGCGGGTGATTCAGTCCAACAGCATCCACCCATCATTATAATATTAGATTTGGGTGAATTGTTCCTTTAAAATGCCAAACGTGTCCATGATTCAGGGAATGAACCTTCACCGGTTGAGTTCTGCCCCGGGTAATCCGAGAGAGTGAGCGGAACAAACCCAACTGGAAATTGTGTAAAAAAAAAACTATTAACCCTGAAAATATATGAGATAAAAAAAAAAAGAATGAAAAGAAAAAAGGTAGAGAGGAAGAGAAGATAAAGAAAGAAAGAGAGAGGAGGAAGGAAGGAAGGAAGGAAAGAGAGGGAAGAGGGAGAGCAGGAAGGAGAGACAGAGAGGTAGATAGGGAGAGGTAGGTGGAGTGAGAGATTGTTGCAACAGCTGCCTCTCTATGGATACCTACCCCACCCAGCGGAGTGTCCCTTAACACCAGATTTCCCCCCTCTGGTGCAGTACAAGGTCAGGCTGGTGGTCAAAGTTTCCTTCTGACCAAACCTGGGACAGACCTCCTACCTACCTGACAGCACTGGATTCTGTCCAATCAAACTGCACATCTGCCTGCAATGCAGTGCCAGTTGTTGATGGGTGTCACCCCGCCAGGCTGCCGTACCGGGCCGGCTCCACTGAGTTACCAACGTGTTGGCAGATGTATGGTTGGATTGATACGGATCATGAAGGAATCTGAAGCACTTTGGGGTTGGTTGGCAGGCAGTGAGATTCTTGATGTAGTCAAGTAGACCTCCCCCCCATAAAGAGACAAGGGGAAGATCAACCCCCTATACAGAGGCAAGGGGCAGAACAACCCTCTATACAGAGGCAAGGGGCAGAACAGCCCCCCTATGCAGAGGCAAGGGGCAGATCAACCCCCCAAGACAGAGACAAGGGGCAGATCAACCCCCCAATACAGAGACAAGGGGCAAATCAACCCCCCGATATAGAGGTAAGAGCAGAGCAACCTCCCAATACAGAGACAAGGGGCAGAGCAACCCCCCAATACAGAGACAAGGGGCAGAGCAACTCCCCCCCCCCCCAATACAGAGACAAGGGGTAGAGCAACTCCCCCCCCCCCCAATACAGAGACAAGGGGCAGACCAACCCCCCCCCTTAATACAGAGACAAGGGGCAGAGCAACCCCCCAATACAGAGGCAAGGGGCAGAACAGCCCCCTATGCATAGAAAAGGGGCAGATAAACCCCCTATACAGAGGCAATGGGCAGAGCAACCCCCCAATTCAGAATTAAGGGGCAGAGCAACCCCCCAATACAGAGACAAGGGGCAGGGGGGGGACCTCCCAATGCAGAGGCAAGAGGCACATCAACCCCCCTGCCCCAATACAGAGACAAGTGACAGAGCAATACAGATAAGGAGCAGTGCAACCCCCTATACAGGGACAAGGGAGAGAGCAGCCCCCAAATACAGAGGCGAGGAGCAGATCAACACCCAATATAGAGACAAGGGGTAAAGCACCCCCTATACAGAGAGAAGGGACAGAGCACACCCCAATACAGAGACAAGGGACAGAGCACACCCCAATACAGAGACAAGGGACAGAGCAACTCCCCAATACAGAGCAAGGGGGCAGACCAACTCCCCAATACAAAGACAAAGGGGCAGAGCAGCCCCCTAATACAGAACAGGGAAGGGGGCAGAGCAACACCCTTTACATAGACAAGGCGTGGGGGGTACCTCTTAATACAGTTACAAGTGGCAGAGCAACTCCCCAATACAGAGATAAGGGGCAAAGCAACCCCCTATACAGAGACAAAGGACAGGGAGAAGCCTCAATACAGAGACAAGGGTCAGGGGGCATCTCCCTATACAGAGACAGGGGACAGGGAGAAGCACCCCCAATACAGAGACAAGGGGCAGAGCAGTCCTTCTAAACAAAGTGGTGGGGGGAACCCTTCTATACAGATACAAGGGGCAGAGCACCCCCTAATACAGATACAAGGGGCAGGGGAACCCCTCTATACAGAGACAAGGGGCAGAGCACCCCCTAATACAGATACAAGGGGTGGGGGAACCCCCTCTATACAGAGACAAGGGGCAGGGGGAACCCCTCTATACCGAAACAAGGGGCAGAGCACCCCCTAATACAGATACAAGGGGTGGGGGAACCCCCTCTATACAGAGACAAGGGGCAGGGGGAACCCCTCTATACCGAAACAAGGGGCAGAGCACCCCCTAATACAGATACAAGGGGCAGGGGAACCCCTCTATACAGAGACAAGTTGCAGAGCACTCCCTAATACAGATACAAGGGGTGGGGAAACCCCTCTATACAGAGACAAGGGGCAGAGAACCCCCTAATACTGATACCTGGGGTGGGGGAATCCCTCAATACAGAGACAAGGGGCAGAGCTCCCCCAATACAGATACAAGGGGCAGGGGAGAGTCCCTCTATACAGAGGCAAGGGGCAGGGGGACCTCTCTATACAGAGACAAGGGGCAGGGGGAACCACTCTATACCGAGACAAGGGGCAGGGGGGAACCCCCATATACAGAAACAAGGAGCCGGGGGACCCCTCTATACAGAGACAAGGAGCCGGGGGACCCCTCTATACAGAGAGACAAGGAGCTGGGGGACCCCCTCTATACAGATACCAGGGGCAGAGCACCCCCTTATACAGATACATAGGGCAGGGGGGACCCCTTTATACAGAGCCAAGGGGCAGGGGGGAACCCCTCTATTCAGAGATAAGGCACTCCATTGCAGGATCACATTATTTATTTATTGGCTTTGGCCGCCTTGTTACCATAATGATTGTTTTTAGGAATTCTAGAAATTGAGAAAATGGAAAGAATGAATTTTGGAGCGTCCCGGTTGCTGGGGGTGACACCCCCTCTCCCCCCCTCCTCCGCACACACCAGGCCCAGTGTTAGGTTACATACACATCATTCCGCCTCGTAGAGGGTCAGACCTTATGGACTCCCGGCCGCTCACACACTCATAAAACCACAAAGACAAAACGAGGTGATTGAACCAATTTGGGGTTCTCCTGGCCCTCCTGGGGGTATTAAAGAGTTATCACTCGCAGCGGGAGGCCAAGTCCAAATACAGATGTGAAATCTATCAGATGGAGTATAAATTATAGAAGTCAGGAAGGCCGGCTTCCAGTTAAATCAGCCCAGGGGAACCCCGGCTTCAGAGCTGAAGTGTGATTTGGCATTAAATGGATGCACAGGGGAAGCCCAATGAAAGTGTTGGCAGTAGCCGGGAATTAGGGATTTTGTGTCAGGATTTGAGGCTGCTTGGAGGACCGCCTTCTCTGGGGGGATGAGGAATTAGGATTTGGCTACTTACAGAACAACCACTGGCACCTCTACGGTGGAAGCCGAGATCTTTGTTCTGCGGCTTGCTTAGATGCGCAAATCAGCTTTCGATGAGCCAGGAGGCTGGCGCTTCCAATGGATGGGGCGCGTCCAATGGATAGGGTGCTACTAGAACAGGGGCATTGCATATCATCTGAGCGGGGGGCAGGTTGGGGGATTGATGGAGGGCATGTACTGGGATTCATTCAACCACAATCAGGGGAGATAAAAGTGTTTATACTTAAAGGCCATCATTGCCTCTGAAAGGTGCTTGTTGCCCCTTCCCAGCCACCTGTGTTAAAGTAGAATTCCAACTTACACCTAGGTAGCCTTAGAACTCACCCCCTCCTAAAGCCTATGCTCACCTGTACTGTACTGTACTGTATATACTTACCCACTTTCAGCCCACTCTGGTCCAGTCATGTGATCTGGATCCCCACTGTCAGCCAGAGCAGCTGCTGGGGAGAGGAGGGAGCACTGACATCAGATGGGACATAGGAGCCTATAGGTGATGTCACCACTCCAGGCTTTACCAGCCGTTGTTGGCGCTCCCTCTTCCCTCTACCTATTTTCAGCCCACTCTGGTCCAGTCAAGTGATCCAGCCCCTTACTGTCAGCCAGAGCAGCTGCTGGGGAGAGGAGGGAGCACTGACATCAAATGGGCCATAGGAGCCTGTGGGTGATGTCACCACTCCAGACTTTCTTTACCAGCCGTTGTTGGCGCTCCCTCTTCCCTCTACCTATTTTCAGCCCACTCTGGTCCAGTCATGTGATCCAGATCCCCACTGTCAGCCAGAGCAGCTGCTGGGGAGAGGAGGGAGCACTGACATCAGATGGGACATAGGAGCCTATAGGTGATGTCACCACTCCAGGCTTTACCAGCCGTTGTTGGCGCTCCCTCTTCCCTCTACCTATTTTCAGCCCACTCTGGTCCAGTCAAGTGATCCAGCCCCTTACTGTCAGCCAGAGCAGCTGCTGGGGAGAGGAGGGAGCACTGACATCAGATGGGCCATAGGAGCCTGTGGGTGATGTCACCACTCCAGACTTTCTTTACCAGCCGTTGTTGGCGCTCCCTCTTCCCTCTACCTATTTTCAGCCCACTCTGGTCCAGTCATGTGATCCAGATCCCCACTGTCAGCCAGAGCAGCTGTTGGGGAGAGGAGGGAGCACTGACATCAGATGGGACATAGGAGCCTATAGGTGATGTCACCACTCCAGGCTTTACCAGCCGTTGTTGGCGCTCCCTCTTCCCTCTACCTATTTTCAGCCCACTCTGGTCTAGTTATGTGATCCAGCCCCTTACTGTCAGCCAGAGCAGCTGCTGGGGAGAGGAGGGAGCACTGACATCAGATGGGCCATAGGAGCCTGTGGGTGATGTCACCACTCCAGACTTTCTTTACCAGCCGTTGTTGGCGCTCCCTCGTCCCTCTACCTATTTTTAGCCCGCTCTGGTCCAGTCATGTGATCCAGATCACCACTGACAGCCGGAGCAGCGTCAGGGGAGAGGAGGGAACACAGACAATGGAGCAGCAGCAGGGGAGAGGAGGGAGCACTGACAACAGATGGGTCATAGGAGCCTATGGGTGATGTCACCACTCCAGACTTTACCAGCCGTTGTTGGCGCTCCCTCTTCTCCCCTGCAGCCACAGCTGGCTGACACTGATCACATGACTGGAGTGCGCTGAATATTGGCAAGTATATACATCCTTCTTATACAGGTTGGTCAACATAGGTGTTAGGTGGGGCAGGGGACAATTTTAAGGCTAGTTAGGTGTAAGCAGGAAGTCTACTTTAGCTATTAAAATGCATTAAACACAATTTGAGAGTGGTTGTGGTGCAGCCCTATTTACTTGAATGGAGCCGGGGTGTGTGACTATCAGCCTGGCCACAGCCAGTCCTGCCCACTGTTTCCTGGATTAACAGCACTGCCTCTGTTGCTGAACCCCTCCCACTTTGAGCTGCAGTGCCTGGGAGGGGGAGCGCATGAGACACCAATGAAGGAGGATTTATTGACCTAATGGGAGAATATGGAAGCTCCCATCACTAACCTCTCCTGAAAACATTTGTTTCCTAGCAGTCATGATGATCCCCTGGCTTTAATGCTTTCTAAAGTACTGATCCAATGACAAGAGTGCAGTTCAGGAGTCCAGCCCCATTCTGAGTTACTAATTTTTATATTTGTTCCAGACACAGCCAGGCAACCTGTTTTACATAACGGGGTCAGCAATGGCTGGCCCTCTCTCAGCAGAAGTTTCTGTAAAATAAAAAACTTTAAAATCCTTTTATACCAAACATCCTGCAGTCACCAGGATGGTCAGGTGACATCACAAGTCCTTCCTCTTCTTCAGAGGAGTGGTGAGTGGTCCTTCCTCTTCTTCCGAGGAGAAGTGGTGGATGGCCCTTCATCTTCTTCAGAGGAGTGGTGGTGGGTGCCCTTCCTTTTCTTCAGAGGAGGAGTGGTGGGTGGCCCTTCCTCTTCTTCAAAGGAGGAGTGGTAGGTGGCCCTTCCTCTTCTTCAGAGGAGGAGTGGTGGGTTGCCCTTGCTCTTCTTCAGAGGAGGAGTGGTGGGTGGCCCTTCCTCTTCCTCCTAGGAGGAGTGGTGAGTGGTCCTTCCTCTTCTTCCGAGGAGAAGTGGTGGATGGCCCTTCCTCTTCTTCAGAGGAGTCGTAGGTGGTCCTTCATCTTCTTCAGAGGAGTGGTGGTGGGTGCCCTTCCTTTTCTTCAGAGGAGGAGTGGTGGGTGGCCCTTCCTCTTCTTCAGAGGAGGAGTGGTAGGTGGTCCTTCCTCTTTTTCAGCAGAGGAGTGGTGGGTGGTCCTTCCTCTTCTTCAGGAGAAGGAGTGGTGAGTGGTCCTTCCTCTTCTTTAGAGGGGTGGTGGGTGGTCCTTCCTCTTCTTTAGAGGTGGAGTGGTGGATAGTCCTTTCTCTTCAGAGGAAGAGTGGCAGATGGTTCTTCTTCTTCTTCAGAGGTGGAGTGGAGGGTGGTCCTTCCTCTTTTTCAGAGGAGTGGAGGGTGGTCCATCCTCTTCTTCAGATAGGTGATCGGTGGTCCTTCCTCTTCTTCAAAGGTGGAGTGGTGGATAGTCCTTCCTCTTCTTCAGAGGAAGAGTTGTAGGCGTTCCTTCCTCTTCTTCAGAGACGGAGTGGTGGGTGGTCCATATTCTTCTTCAGAGGAGTGGTGGGTGGTCCTTCCTCTTTTTCAGAGGAGTGGTGGGTGGTCCTTCCTCTTTTTCAGAGGAGTGGTGGGTGGTCCTTCCTCTTTTTCAGAGGAGTGGTGGGTGGTCCTTCCTCTTTTTCAGAGGAGTGGTGGGTGGTCCTTCCTCTTATTTATAGAAGGAGTAGTGGGTGGTCCTTCCTCTTGAACATCCATAATGTATGAGCACCATTCTGTACAGGGGCAATGTGAGCTCAGAACCTCAGGGGCGGGTCCTTGGTACACAAGTGGGTTGGATGATGATGGGTGTCATTGAAACTGGAAGTGGGCCTATGCTGGATTTTAGGGAGGCGAGTCTGAGTGGGACAGCGGAGGTGGTGAATATTGCAGCAAGAGTAACTTTTTTTTATTTTTTACCTTTGTGGAAAGCAGAGTCAGGCTTTGATCTGAAAGGGATTGCTGATCTTTCTAGCAGAGAAGAGATTAATGTATCTCTGGACGCTGGCTGGTCAGGCAGGCTGGGTGACAGTTTGAATTTCTATGGGCTTATTTAAGTTTCAGTCGAGGTCCCTCTCTGATGGAGATCAGGAAACGGATGGGATGGATTACTTCACCTGATTGACATAGATGATTATTTAGGATTTACACAGCCCATGCACAGAGGGGTGCAGCCAGACCACGCATGCCCAGTCTTTCTTGTTAGTGGCCAACAGCTACCTAGCAACCCATGACCATTGCAGGAAGAGCATGCTTGTCTATATCCTGGGCAAGCCCCTTCTATAGCAGGGCAAGCTATCGGTGGGCATGGCATTGCATGCTTAAAATTCTGCTTTTATAGAGTCGGACAGCTGCCATTTTTGAGGTTTCTTTTATTTGATTCTCACCAGAGCAGTCTTCAGCTGCCTTATGCAAGTCTACATTTTTAGGCAGCTTAAGTTCAAATGGGGGTGCCTCAAAGTGAAGCAGCTCTTGTTTGTTCAAAGAGTATATCAGAGCAAATATATTCTGCAAAACATGCACATTGCCTATGCTTTATCCCTTTCCTATTTCAGTTGACAACACGGTGTGTCTGCTGCACTGAAATCCAGGCAGCATTGTCAGCTTTGCCTGGTGGACTACTGAACTCTGCCTCGTGAACTACAGAACTCTGCCTGGTGGGCAACAGAACTCTGCCTGGTGGACAACAGAACTCTGCCTGGTGGGCAACAGAACCCTGCCTGGTGGGCAACAGAACCCTGCCTGGTGGGCAACAGAACCCTGCCTGGTGGGCAACAGAACTCTGCCTATCTTCACCCCTTTCTATGCACATACAATGGTTTCTTTCCCAGAAAAGCAATGCTGCTGCTTAGACCCTTAAGAGCCCGATCACACACTGAGTGTAGGTAGAAGGCTCCTGGGATACGTAGTTCTGGGGGTGTGCCTACACGGGGACTGAGCTCTTAGCAGATATTCCTGCAAGAATTATATAAGCCTGGCGATGATGTTACAGGTGGCAGTTAAAGTCATATCTCCCTACATGGAACAAGGTTAAAAAAAAATAAAGCCGAGACATGAGCTGGAGGGGGAGTTTTGGGGCTGATTTGGGGGTCATGCCTATAGAAATCCTTTAACACTAAATTGCACACAGTGAGTGCGGTTGCCGATTAGGAGCAGCTCCAGGTATGCAGGTGCCTCAACTCAACATATTAGATTCTGCTGGGGTTCCAGAGGCAGGGGGGTAACATTAGCATTCCTTAACCCCCAGTCTTATCGTTACTCTGAGGCCCTATTCACACTATTGTGCTGTAGTGCCATTCATACTGAATGACCCCCTAATGCAATTGTGTTGCAGCATAGTGCCGCATGCGTTGTCCTGCACTTCACCGCTAACAATGCCGTATTCACATTTTTTGGTGTATTTGACCAGTGTTTCTCAACAAGGGTGCCATCTGGGTTTCTCAATTTGCCCCGGATCAGCATCATTGCACCATGGCATCATCATCTTTGTGCCATGGTGCAAGCACCATAGCAAACAATAACGCTCCAGGACCAGGATGCACAATATAATTTGTTGCTATGATGATGTCAGCCAACATCTTCTACACTATAGCAATACATGACTCTGATCCAGGGCAGGCAGCATGTTGGGCTACTCCCAGCATTTAGGAGAAGACAAATGTCTGCCTCCCCCAGACCTCCTCCACTTCCTGCCCTCTGCTGCATGGCTGGAGACAAAAGGCGGGGCCTGTGTTACTGTGGGGGGGAGGGGGGGGTGATGGGGGGCTATGATGTGATGGGGGGGACTTATGTATAAGGAGGGCCCTAATGTGATGAGGGACCTCTGATGTGATGGGGGGACCTCTGATGTGATGGGGGACCTCTGATGCGATAGGGGACCTCTGATGCGATGGGGGGGCCTCTGATGCGATGGGGGGGCCTCTGATGTGATGGGAGGACCTCTGATGTGACGGCGGGACCTCTGATGTGACGGCGGGACCTCTGATGTGATGGGAGAACCTCTAATGGGACGGGGGACCTCTGATGTGATGGCTGGACCTCTGATGTGATGGCGGGACCTCTGATGGGATGGGGAAACCTCTGATGGGGTTGGAGGACCTCTGATGGGATAGGGGGGAACTCTGATGGGATAGGGGGGAACTCTGATGGGATAGGGGGAACTCTGATGGGATAGGGGGAACTCTGATGGGATAGGGGGAACTCTGATGGGATAGGGGGAACTCTGATGGGATAGGGGGAACTCTGATGGGATAGGGGGAACTCTGATGGGATAGGGGGAACTCTGATGGGATAGGGGGAACTCTGATGGGATAGGGGGAACTCTGATGGGATAGGGGGAACTCTGATGGGATAGGGGGAACTCTGATGGGATGGGGAGACCTCTGATGGGATGGGGAGACCTCTGATGGGATGGGGAGACCTCTGATGGGATGGGGTGACCTCTGATGGGATGGCGGGACCTCTGATGGGATGGCGGGACCTCTGATGGGATGGCGGGACCTCTGATGGGATGGCGGGACCTCTGATGGGATGGCGGGACCTCTGATGGGATGGCGGGACCTCTGATGGGATGGCGGGACCTCTGATGGGATGGGGGGACCTCTGATGGGATGGGAGGACCTCTGATGGGATGGGGAGACCTCTGATGGGATGGGGTCCTCTGCTCTGAAGTTAATTTCATCTAGGTGGATCTGTGCATTGTCCCAGGCTCAGATCTCCCATTGATAACTAACATTTACGTTTTTTACATTTTAGACTGGGAGGGCTCCAGATTTTACACAGTTTAGGGGTGCCGCAACTGAAAAAAGGTTGAGAAAGGCTGCATTAGACAAACCATTTCATTGAATGGGCTGCTTTATGCAACACACATTCAGAGGCGGCTCTATAATTAGGCAAATTAGGCGGTCGCCTAAGGCCTCGCCCTCACAGGAGCCTCGCGGCCGCCTAATTTGCCTATTGCAGTGTTTAACAGTGGTGGTTTCCCAGTCTGTTATGTCACAAAGTCACCAGCTCTGTGGCGATCTACCCGTCAATTACAGACAGCTGACGGGTAGATCGAGTATCGGCCGACATGCAGAGTAGCGCGGGAAGCGGTTGTAATAAGTCCTTACTGTCCTCTCTCATGTCGCACCGCCGCTGCTCCCCAGTGGCCCCTCCCCTCCTCTCGTCCATCCCAGGTGATGTCACAAGCATACAACGAGAGGAGAGGAGGGGAGGGGCCGCCGGGGAGCAGCTCGACATGAGAGAGGACAGTAAGGACTAATAATACAGCCGCTTCCCGCGCTACTCTGCATTTAAAGGAAACTGAAAAGAAAGTGTGCCCTGCTGTGCCGAGTACTCTGATGTGCACCATACCCTGTGCCCAGTACCCTGATGTGCCCTGTGCCCTGCCATGTCAGTACCCTGTGCCCAGTACCCTGATATGCTCTGCTGTGCCCAGTGCCACATACCCTGTGCCCGTAACCTGATATGCCCTGCTGTGGCCCAAACCCTGATGTGACCAATACCCTGCACCCTGCTGTGCCCATACCCTGATGTGCCCTGCTGTGCCCCATTCCCTGATGTGCCCCATACCCTGCGCCCTGCTGTGCCCGTGCCCTGATGTGCCCTGCTGTGCCCCATACCCTGTGCCCTGCTGTGCCCAGTACCCTGATGTGCCCCATACTCTGTGCCCTGCTGTGCCCCATATGTGCCCCATACCCTGTACCCTGCTGTGCCCCGTACCCTGTGCCTTTGTCCTGTTGTGCCCCATACCCTGTGCCCTGCTGTGCCCCAAGCCATGTGCTCTGCTGTGCCCAGTTCCTCATACCCTGTGCCCGTACCCTGATGTGCCCTGCTGTGACCCTGATGTGACTAATACTCTGCACCCTGCTGTGCCCATACACTGCTGTGCCCCATACCCTGTGCCTGAACCCCGATGTGGCCTGCTGTGCCCCATACCATGCACCCTGCTGTGCCCCCTACCCTGTACCCATGCCCTGCTGTGCCCCATACCCTTCTGTGCCCCGTACCCTGTGCCCATGTCCTGATGTGCCCCATACCCTGTGCCCTGTATCCTGATGTGCCCTGTACCCTACTGTGCCGTGTACCATGTACCCTGATGTGCCCTGTACCCTGCTGTACCCCATACCCTGTGCCCTGCTGCACCATGTACCCTGCTGTGCTCTGTACCACGCTGTGTACCCTGTACCCTGCTGTGCGCCCCATGCCCTGCTTTGTGCCTTGTGATAAGCCTTGATGTGTACCCCATGTTATGCTGCTTGCCCCATGGTGTGCCCTATGCCCAGCCGTGAGCCCCTTAAAGTGCCCCATGTTCTGCTGTGAGCCCCATGATGTACCTCATGTTTCGCTGTGTGCCCTGTGATGTGTCGCTGTGTGCACTGTGATGTGTCGCATGCCCTGCTGTGTGTCCTATGCCCTGCTGTGCTCTGCCCTGCTGTCCCCTGTACACTGCTTATCTAAAGTTAAACCCAGAACTGAGCATCTGTCGAAAAAAAAAAGCACAAGTTTCACATAAAATAGGTAAGTTCTAAGATTTGTTTCTATTATTTAAAGAGGTTGTAAACCCTCATGTTTTTTCACCTTAATGCATCCTGTGCATTAGTGTGAAAAAATTTCTGTCACTCAGCAGCCCCCTCATTTTACTCACCTGAGCCCGTTCGTCTCCACGCCGGAGACACGCTCTACCTCTTTGGCCGGGGGTTCTCGGCTCTTGATTGGATAGATTGATAGCAGCTCAGCCATTGGCTCCCACTGCTGTCAATCAAATCAAATGACCCGGGGAGCGGGGCTGAGTCCGGCTTTCTGTGTCTATGGACGCAAATGCTGGACACGGGAGCGTGCCTGCAAGGTAACCCCCCAGGAGAGCGCTTCTCCTAGGTGGTTTCCAAATGCGGGAGGAGCCGAGAGCGCCGTTGGGAGAGCCCAGAAGAGGATGTTCGGGGCCACTCTGTTCAAAACGAACTGCACAGTGGAGGTAAGTATATGTTTGTTGTTTTATTATTTTTAAAACAAGGGTTTACAACCTCTTTAATGCTATTTTTTTAAATGTTTTTATATCACAGCTCGCTGATCATGTCAGTGTTCTGTGAGCTGTAGATCTGAACACTACAAGTTACAGCACACCTAAATTGTTAGCCCCACTCCTGAACCCCAAATGATGCCTTACCCATACCCCAGTTAATTTTTAGTATTTTCCCATTATGGGAGTGAGTGGGGCCTCGTGTCTAAGTTTTGCCTAAGGCCTCTCAAAGCCTAGAGCCGCCTCTGCACACATTAATGCGCT
>JBBDGP010004946.1:5000-65893 GCA_037952835.1 Lithobates septentrionalis
CTAGTCACCTGACGAATCCACTTAGCAATAGTAGATGTCGATGCTGCCTGGCCCTTTCTAGGACCTTCTGGCAACACAAACAAAATATCAGTTTTCCGTATCTGAGCTGTCGCTTTCAGATAGGCCTTAACTGCTCTCACTACATCGAGAGAATGCAATAATTTTTCTTCTGCAGAATGAGGTTCTGGAAAAAAGGAAGGTAGGGAAACATCTTGATTCAGATAAAAACAAGACACTACCTTTGGTAAAAAGGTTGGGTGAGGATGCAGCACCACCTTATCCTTATGCATGATTAAGTATGGCTCTTTACAGGAGAAAGCAGCCAACTCTGAAACTCTTCTTGCGGAGGTTACCACAACTAGGAATACCAATTTTCTTGTCAAAAGGAGCAAAGGAATATTACATATAGGTTCAAAGGGTTGCCTTTGCAACACTGACAAAACCAGATTCAAATCCCATGGGCACAAGGGTGCTCTAACTGGTGGAGTTATCCGAGTTACCCCTTGTATGAATACCCGGACTAAAGAATGTGAAGCAAGCGGCATTTGGAAAAAATACGGCCAAGGCCAAAATCTGACCCTTGATCGTACTCAAGGCCAGCTTCATTTCTACTTCTAACTGTGGAAAGGCCAGAATTCTTCCCATGACATACTTTCGAGGATGCCAATCCTTGGTTTCACACCAGGCGACATAGGCCTTCCAGACCCTGTAATAAATGGACCTGGAGGCCGGCTTTCTGGCATTAATCAGGGTGGTTACTACTGAACCTGAAAGCCCCCGATTCTTTATAATGTGGTCTTTAATAGCCACACCGTTAAATTTAGCGACTGTAAAGCAGGATGGAATACCGGTCCCTGCGACAGCAGGTCCGGATGAGATGGAAGAGTCCATGACTCCCCTACTGCCATTCTCACGATCCCTGCATACCAGGGTCTTCTGGGCCATGCCAGGGCTACTAAGATTACCAGCTTCCCTTATTCCCTGATCCTGTGGAGCAGCTGCGGTAATAGCTGAACTGGAGGGAATGCATAGATCAGTGAAAACTGATCCCATGGGGTCACTAACGCATCTATTCCGAGTGCAAGTGGATCCCTTGTTCTCTCCTCAAAGTTGTCCAACTTCTTGTTGAACCTCGACTCCAACAGATCTACATCTGGTGTACCCCATCTTTGGCATATGGCCAAAAAGACATCGGTATGTAGAGACCATTCTCCCGGCAACTGTTGACGGCTCAGGAAATCTGCCTGCCAATTTTCCACTCCTGAAATGTAGACTGCAGATAGGCAAGGAAAATGCTTCTCTGCCCAAGACAGAATATGGTCCACCTCCCATTGGGCTGCGTGGCTTCTGGTGCCCCCTTGGTGATTGATATAGGCCACTGCTGTGGCATTGACAGATTGTATCCCGACAGGAGAATTCCGCAACCTGAACATCCAGGCTATTAGAGCCAGACGTACTGCCCAAATCTCTAGCATATTGATGGGTAAGGTCTTCTCGGACTCTGACACCTTTCCTTGAACCGTGGTCTCTTCTAGAACTGCTCCCCAGCCCCATAGGCTGGTGTCCATTGTTACTAATCTCCAGGAAACTGGCATGAAGGATTTTCCTTTCTGTAAATCCCTGGTTATCAACCACCAATTGAGACTCTGGCGTACTTTTGGAGCCAGATTCATTGGACAATCCAAGCAGACAGAATACTGTGTTGCAACAGTCTTGAATGAAACTGGGCATAGGGAACCACTTCGAAGGAAGCTACCATCTTCCCTAGTAATCTCATGCAAAGGCAAATTGAAGGACTCTTCCTTGCCTTGACCACCTGGACCAGCTTTCTTAGATCGTTGAACTTTTGCCTGAGGCAAAAACACCCTTTCCTGGGTTGCGTCTATGACCAGGCCCAAATACTCCAGCCTTCTTACTGGCCGCAAGGATGATTTCTCTAGATTTAGAATCCAACCCAGGTGTCCCAGATAACTGACCGTTCTGGACACCCCATGGTTTAACCGTGCTATTGACTGATCAACCAGTAGCAGTTCATCTAGGTAAGCCATTACTACTATACCCTGGCCCCTTAGTCTTGCTAGTACTGGGGATAGAACTTTTGTAAATACTCAGGGAGCGGTGGCTAATCCGAAGGACAAGGCCACGAACTGAAAGTGGCGCTGCTCTACCGCAAACCACAGAAACTTCTGGTGAGCGGGAAAGATTGGCACATGTAGATACGCATCTTTGATATCTATGGATGCTAGAACTTCTCCTCGTAGTGTGGATACAACTGACTGGACTGACTCCATTCGAAAGGAGCGGATGTTTAGGAAGTGATTCAGATCTTTAAGATCTAGAATGGGTCTGACATCTCCATTTGGTTTTGGTACCATGAAGAGATTTGAATAAAACCCCATGCCCCTCCCTTCTGAGGGGACCTTATTATTACTCCCTGAGATTTAAACCGGTCCAGTACCAAAAATAAGGACTTTTTCTTTACTGGGATCTTGGAAACGTTTGATCTTAGAAAACGAGACAGTGGAAATTCTTGGTACTCTAGTTTGTAGCCCAGGGCTACCACAGAGAGGACCCATTTGTCTTGGATTTCCTTTTGTCAGGTTTCTGAAAACCACCAAAGTCTTCCCCCTCACTTGATCGAGCGGGGGCGCCCCTTCACAAGGAAGCCTTGGGATTCTGTTTTGAGGACTTCTGACCCCAGGGCTTTTTCTGGCCCTGTGTTTGGTTATGAGGCTTACTCTTTGCCCCTGACGGTGGAGGGCATCACGACTGCCTGGAGGCATCAGGGGGGAAGTATATTTGAAAGAGGGACATTTATTCTTTTTCTTAGCCGGCAGAAGGGTACTCCTACCCCCAGAAATCTTTTGGATATATTTATCCAAATCTTCCCCAAATAACCCAGCCAAGAGCTTTTTGCATGGTAAATCAGCTGACCAGAATCCTACGCATATGTATCAACATAAGCGCAAGGCGAGACGCCTGATGTATAGAACCCTTGATAGCGTCCACTGCAAAAAATAAGGCCCTAGGTAACTCAGCTAAACTTTGGGCCTATTCAGTTTGAGCAGGAACTCTTTTAACCACTTCTCGCCCGCCCTATAGCGGATTGACGTCCGGGAAGTGGTTCTGTTATCCTGACTGGGCATCATATGACGTCCAGCAGGATAACATGCCGCAGCACGCCCCCGGGGGCGCGCATCGCGGCAATCGGTGGAGCGGTGTGTCAGCCTGACACACCGCTCCACCGATCTTGGTAAAGAGCCTCCGGCGGAGGCTCTTCACCACGTCATCAGCCGTGTCCAATCATGGCTGATCACGCTGTCAATGGGAAGAGCCGTTGATCGGCTCTTCCTCACTCGCGTCTGACAGACGCGAGTAGAGGAGAGCCGATCGGCGGCTCTCCTGGCAGGGGGGGTCTGCGCTGATTGTTTATCAGCGCAGCCCCCCCTCAGATCACCACACTGGACCACCAGGGATGCCACTAGGACCACCAGGGAAGGGGCAACGTGGATGGCCAGGTATGTACCTCATGGCCATCCACATGTGCCCATTCTGTGCCAATCAGTGCCCACAAATGGGCACTGATTGGCACTATTATGTTAATGATCTGCCCAGCAATGCCCAGATCTGCCCAGCAATGCTTTATCAGTGCCACCTGTCATTGCCCATCGGTGCCACCTGTCAGTGCCCATCAGTGCCCACCTATCAGTGCCCACCTATCAGTGCCCAGTGCCACACATAAGTACCCATCAGTGCCACCCATATATATCAATCAATGCCACCTACGAGTGCCCATCAGTGCCGCATACCAGTGCCACCTATCAGTGCCCAGTGCCACCTATCAGTGCCCATCATCAGTGCCAGTTAGTGCCACCTCATCGGTGCCCATCAGTGCCGCCGTATCAGTGCAGCCGTATCAGTGCCCATTATTGAAGGAGAAAGCGTACTTATTTACAAAAAAATTTAACAGAAACAAAAAAAAACTTGTTTTTTTTCAAAATTGTCGGTCTTTTTTTATTTGTTGCGCAAAAAATAAAAAAAACTCTATTTGTGGGAAAAAAATGATAAAAAATTTGTTTGGGTACAGTGTAGCATGATCGCGCAATTGTCATTCAAATTGCAACAGCGCTGAAAGGTGAAAATTGGGCTGGGCGGGAAGGTGTCTAAGTGCCTGGTATTGAAGTGGTTAAATAACCTGCTTGAATTCATCCCTAAGGGATTAACATATACCTATTGCTGGTACTGCAGGTTGTGCTACCGCACCAGCTACAGCAAATGAGGCTTTAAGCAGAGATTCCAACTTCTTATCAGCTGGATCTCTAAATACTTGGACATTGTACACTGGACAAGTTAAACTCCTGTTCACAGAGAAATCCCACCTCTTTGTAAACTTTTTCTCCATAGTACAAAAGAGAGAACTTCTTAGGAGGAGAAAACTGCTTATCTGGGTGATCCCAATCAGCATTAATCAGTTGCTCCAGTAATGGGTACATAGGGAAAGCATGTTAACCCTGTGGGGGTCTTAGCGAACCCAAAGAGGAGAAGGAAACATCATCCACCTCTGCAGGGGGCAACTTATATCCAGAACAGACCAACTCCGTAAGGGATTGGATTAGCAATTACTGAGATTGCAAAGTTGAGAAAGGTTCTTCAGATGTTGAACCCTCAGAAGAGGAGTCACCCGAACGTCTTTCTGCCTGACCCCCCAAAGGTACCCCAATACCTCCTGCCCATTCTGGTTCCAATACTGGAAGGTCAGGGGCGGGAGAGGGGGATTTAGCGCGTTTTCTCCCCTCCTAGGAAGATGCAAGCATATCAGCTATTTTCCTTTCCAAACCAGCCAGAGCCAAAGCTAAATCGTCCTTAGTGACTTATGCAGAGGCTGAAACGGAGGTAGCCACAATGCCTGAGAGTCTAGGTGGCTCAGACTCGCCAGATGCTCCAGGTCTTTCAGGGGAGGATTGAACTGCGGACGTGCGACTAGGAGCCTCAGACTTTGACCACAGCGACCTTGCACTCCCCCCGTTGTACTCCCCTTTTTTACGGGAAGACATAGTCCTAAGCACAAAAGGCAGAAGTACTAACACAGTGCATCTACTGCCAAGCCTTAGTCTAGCAAATGAATAATATAAATGCTCAATCTAAATGCTGAGTAAAACGTGCCCTCTTAAAAAAAATGCCTGTATCCAAACACCCAAAGAAAGGACACAAAAAAGGTGCTGCTCACCCCTGATGATGAAAACAAAAAAGAAGGAAAATTTTCCCCAGGGTGGGGTTTTTAGGCAGCAGAATGCAAATATCGAATCAATGTTGTATAAAAAATAAGTGTTTTATTGTACAAAAAAAAAAATCGCATGACATGAATGTTAAAAAATGAGCTCCAGTAAGAAATGCTTACAAAACTTATAGGATCAGACACACGTTATACAGACATATTTCCATAGCAACATTAAACAAATATTGTCGACATCAGAAAATAAAATCTGATGCGTTCAACCCATATATCGAGGGTCTTCTTCAGAGGTCAGTCTGTTGTAGAATATATAATAAAGGTACACATGTAAAAACATAATTGCGCACAGTAAAAATAATATACAGTGCATGCATGTGATATAATTACCAATGTGTGTCCAGCAACAAAAAGGCCTCCTAAGTGGAGATACTTTTAAAAAATGCCTATTCTCTCTCCCCAAGGGGTCTCAGAACACTTTCACCGACACGGCCACCAACACCAGAGCGGTAGTCCAACGATGTGGCTTACGAGAAGTCACACTAGAGGTCGCCCCCCATCAGGCCAGATAATCAGTCGGGGAGCAAGCCACACCTGTAGCGAAACCCCAGGAATACACCCAAGATATATATCAGAAAAATTATATCAAAAAGTATTACTCCAAATAGGAGGTCAAATAAGAGTACTGAATTAAAGGGTCAGAATAGTATACACCAGCTCATTTGAATAGAGTGATTTAAGGTTGAATAGAAGACGACTGAGTGAGTGGGTGATTGTGAGTACTCAAAACTGTGAAAGTGAAAAAAGATACGTGCGGTGTATATTAACCCGCAAATACTGGAAAACAAGTAAAAACCAACCATGCAAAAACAAGGAATGAGACTTTTTTAACCTTCGTGTCATGCGATTTTTTTGTACAATAAAACACTTATTTTTATACAATATTGATTCGATATTTGCATTCTGCTGCCTAAAAACCCCACCCTGGGGAAAATTTTCCTTCTTTTTTGTATCCAAACACCCATACAGGTTACAAGGCCTTTTATGCTCTGTGTCACTCTGTCAGCCAACCAGACACTTTCAAAGTGAAATGCTTTTAAAGCTAGTAAGCCTGCGCTGTGTATCACGTACACGCTGTTTCCAATTGCCTGCCAGCGGCGTCTAAGCCACGCCCCCACGTTCTTAGGCCCGCACTTATTTTAAAAAAAGAAAATCTTTTCCTGTGTGGAGGACAGGCCGGTCCCATGGTGGGGACGGATCGAGGGGGGGGGGGGGGGGGAGGGGGGGAGGGGTCTCAGCAGGGGGGAACCTGACCGCTGTGCTGAAGGCGGATGGTCCTCCCAAAACCCCTACTGATGGCTGACAGAGCGGAGAGGAAGCAATGCTGTCCGCAGAAGCCTTTGTCGACACCGAGCATAACATGGGGGACGCATGGAATGTTGGAAGCCAGGTATATTGTTTTTACACCCTCTAGTGCAAGGCAAGGCAACACATGCTCACAGAAGAAAGTCCAAAAGTGAATCATACATATATACATTCCTTATGCCGCGTACACAAGATCGGACTTTACGGCTTACTTGGTCCGGCGTACCGGATTTCGTCAGACTATTCGATCGTGTGTGGGCTCCAGCGGACTTTGTTTTCTCAAAAGTTTGACGGACTTAGATTTGAAACATGTTTCAAATCTATCCGATGGACTCGAGTCCGGTCGAAAAGTCCGCTCCTCTGTATGCTAGTCTGACGGACAAAAACCGATGCTAGGGCAGCTATTGACTACTGGCTATGAACTTCCTTGTTTTAGTCCGGTCATACGTCATCACGTACGAATCCGTCGGACTTTGGTTGATCGTGTGTAGGCAAGTCCGTTCATTCGGAAAGTCCGTTGTAAAGTCCATCGTAAAGTCTGCCGGGCAAAGTATGCCGGAAAGTCCGGTTGTGTGTACGCGGCATTAGGATCTGACCTACCCGACCCGCCGCAGGGCTGCTGGAGATTATCACAGACAGATCCAACCTTCACCCATCACGGCGGGCCATGTCATGACAGACCTTCAAGGACCGGGTCCCCCTTTATGGGGGTCCAGTCCCTTGGACCTGTACAGCACCCTGCCGGAAAACTCTTTGGCTGTATAAACATGACCAAGGTGCCGGATCCCAGGGTCCAGCTGTCAAAAGAGAATGCGTTACAGGCAGAAACCTCGTTTCTTCTTCTACGAGGCCCGAGTACCATCCATTTTGGCTTTCAGGCACATTTGCACAGCTCCTAGATCCCATTAGGGATTGCTCACCGGAGCTCTCTTAGCACTTCATCAACCGTGACAAACACCTTAGACAGTGGCAAAAAAAAACTGAGGTACTCCCTGTATGGGAGGGGTTATATAGGGAGGGGGACTTCCTGTTTTTTTGAGTGTACCAGTGTCCATTCACCTATAGGTGGCATGTAATCCACATAGTTATTACTATGGTGCTCTGTGTCCCGTGATGTACAATAAAGAAAAAGGTTTTTGAAACTGATGGCTTCGCAAAGGTGAGTACAAAGAAAAATGCATGGTGCCTACAGTGAAAAATGTTAGTGGTAGTGTCCTTCTATGGGGCTGCATGAGTGCTGCTGGTGTCGGGGAGCTGCATTTCATTGATAGCATTATGAATTCACAGATGTACTGCTCTATATTGAAAGAGAAGATTTATTTATTTATTTCAGGTACTTATAGTTACGCCATCAATTTACACAGCGCTTTACATATACATTGTACATTCACATCAGTCCCTACCCTCAAGGAGCTTACAATCTAAGGTCCCTAACTCACATTCATACATACTAGGGACAATTTAGACAGGACCCAATTAACCTACCAGCATGTCTTCGGAGTGTGGGAGGAAACCGGAGTACCCGGAGGAAACCCACGCAGGCACAGGGAGAACATGCAAACTTCAGGCAGGTAGTGTCGTGGTTGGGATTCGAACCAGCGACCCTTCCTACTGCTAGGCGAAAGTGCTACCCACTACACCACTGTGCCGCCCATAAGATGCTACCATCTCTCTGTGTCCTTGGTCGTCGTGCACTTTTCCAACATGATAATGATCCAAAACACACATCTAAGGCCACTGTTGCATTTCTGAAGAAGAGCAAGGTGAAAGTGATTCAGTGGCCAAGTATGGTCTGAACCCAATCGAACACCTATGAATTCTGAAGAGACAAGTTGAGCATCCCTCTCCATCCAGCATCCAGACTCTTGACAAATGGAAAAAGATAGATGTTGCAATATGTCACCAGCTTGTTCATTCCAAGCCTTGTTCCAAAACTTGGTGCTGTCCTTACAAATCATGGAGGTCATATAAAATACTAGATGTAGTAGTTTTTGTTGTGGGATGTATTCATTTTTTGAATCAAACTACTTTGCGTAAAACTGATGATTTTGTAATCTAAGTTATATTATTAACCTTACTTTTATGTAATGAGCTAAACAAATGTTCCATAAAACTCAGTTTTGCCATAAGTTTGGAAATTGTTCTTATGTGCATTGAGATATTGATAAAAATCTTACTTTTCAAAAGGGGTGTACTCATTTATAGGGAGCACTGTATAACTGTAATACAAAATAACCCAGGAAACCAAATGGGGGGTGGGGGTTGGGCGGTGGAAGCGTACCTGCCACACACATTTTATATATCAATCAATATAATCAATTTCAAAAATGCAAAGTAAGCAAAAATCTGTTATTTTTTTATCAATAAATATTGATTTTAAAATGATTGTGAAGGCAGATTTTTTTAAAACAAATATGTCATACTTACCAGCTCTGTGTAATGGTTTTGCACAGAGCAGCCCCGACCGTCCCCTGATTGGGTCCTTTTTCGGATGCTCCTGGCCTCTCCCTTCTGCCGAGTGCCCTCATAGCAAGCCGCTTGTTATGGGGGAACTCATGCGTGCTTGCTCATGACCCGGCTGTGTGTCCATAAGTAAAAAAAAAGAAAAACACTAAAATATTGTGGTTGCATAAGTGTGCACACCCTCCTATAACTGGGAATGTAGCTGAATGTAGCGGTGTTCATAATTAAGTAATCACATTCAAACTCATGTTAAATTGTCAGTACACACCTGGCATCATTTAAAGTGCCCCTGATTAACCCCAAATGAAGTTCAGCTGTTCTAGTAGGTCTTTTCTGACATTTTCTTAGTCACATCCTACAGCAAAAGCCATGGTCCGCAGAGAGCTTCCAAAGAATCAGAGGGATTTTATTGTTAAAAGCTATTAGTCAGGAGAAGGATACAAACAAATTGCCAAGGCATTAGATATACAATGGAACACAGTGAAGACAATCATCAAGTGAACAAAATATGGTACAACAGTGACATTACCAAGAACTGGATGTTCCTCCAAAATTGATGAAAAGACAAGAAGAAAACTGGTCAGGGAGGCTGCCAAGAGGCCTACAGCAACATTAAAGGAGCTGCAGGAATATCTGGCAAGTACTGGCTGTGTGGTAGATGTGACAACAATCTCCCGTATTCTTCATATGTCTGGGCTTTGGGGTAGAGTGGCAAGACGGAAGCCTTTTCTTATGAAGAAAAACATCCAAGCCCAGCTAAATTTTGCAAAAAACACATCTGGAGTCTCCCAAAAGCATGTGGGAAAATGTGTCTGATGAAACCAAGGTTGAGCTTTTTGGCCATAATTCCCCAAAAGCGCAAAAACACTGCACATCACTAAAAGAACACCATACCCTCAGTGAAGCATGTTGGCGGTAGCGTCATGCTTTGGAGCGGTTTTTCTTCAGCTGGAACAGGGGCCTTAGTCAAGGTAGAGGGAATTGTGAACAGTTCCAAATACCAGTCAATATTGGCACAAAACCTTCAGGCTTCTACTAGAAAGCTGAACATGAAGAGGAACTAAATCTTTCAGCATGAGGACCCAAAGCATACATCCAAATCAAAGAAATGGCTTCACCAGAAGATGATTAAAGTTTTGAAATGGCCAAGCCAGAGCCCAGACCTGAATCCGATTGAAAATCTGTGGGGTGATCTGAAGAGGGCTGTTCACAGGAGATGCCCTCGCAAAGAAGAGTGGGCAAATATTGCCAAATCAAGATGTGACATGCTGATAGACTCATACCCAAAAAGACAGAGTGCTGTAATAAAATCAAAAGGTGCTTCAACAAAGTATTAGTTTAAGGGTGTGCACACTTATGCAACAATATTATTTTAGTTTTTTATTTTTACTTCACTCCACCTAAAAGATTTCAGTTTGTGGTTCAACTGAGTTGTACAGTTTATAGGTCACTTTAAAGGTGGAAAAAGTTCTGAAATGATTTATCTTTGTCTCATTTTTTTACATCACAGAAACCTGACATTTTAACAGGGGTGTGTAGACATTTTATATCCACTGTACCTTTTCTGAAGCTGATCCGACCCGATCCCACACTGAGCTGTCAGCCGTGGCTTCGCTGTGTAGGCGGGTGCAGAGGACATGTCCGACAACAGAAGCCCCATAGTAACTCTATGGGTGACATCACTTCCCATTCATTTCACAGCCGTTGTCGGATGTGTCCTCTGCAGAGATTCCGCCGCTAGAGATCGGGTCAGATTGGCTTTCTGCAAAAGGTATGTATACTCATTTTTTCTTTACAGGATAGGTTAGTGTTAGATCGTGGGTGTCTTTAGATGCAGGGATTTTCAGTTTTAGCATGGACTTCCATTTTAAGTATATGTATATTTTGATTGACGCTCTTAGTATTGCTTTATGAGCAACGCGCGTTATTTATAATTTGTTTTAAGTCTACAGTGAATGCAGGGGGCAGAGAAGAGTTTCTCCACCCTATGCATTTGTTGCCCAAAGCCTCCATTACTGAGCCAAGTTCTGCTACTGCTAAGTAGTGCTAGTCCTGTAATGTATAATTAAATAGGATTTTTTTATTTTTGTACTGACAGTAAAATCTTTTTCTTGTAGTCCACTGAGGGTGCAGGAAGTATTTAACCTTCGGGTTATACTGCCACCAACAGGAAGATTGGAGACTGGCAAACAAACGGTAGGCCAGCCTCTCCTACTACTGGCAAGCTACAGTCTTGTAGCAAAGCAGAGCTTAATACTACACACAGAGGGGTGGGAAATGAGTCCCTCAAGAAAAGGGTTTTACAGGGAGTATACAAATCCTTTTATCTTTCTTGTCGATTGAGGGACACAGGCAGTCTTTATCACAGACTGTGTCCCCTTTTAATTCTTTGAATATTTCACCTTCCACGAAATTGAAGATATTTTTCTGTAAAAATCACAACCCACACTTCTGCCTTCATAGCCCAGGCACAAATTATGTCCCCAGATGCCCAAAGCCTCTTGGGATACTCCTGTCACACATCCCAAAAGGCTTTGTGGCAACTGTGCATGCATCATTTCATTAGGGGACTGCCTGCAAGAATCTAGAAGAGACAGCTGATTCCCAATGATGGAAGTAAAGAAAATGGTGACGTGGGGCCCAGTGTGCAGCATATTATAACAGGATAACACTGCATTCACCGGAAGCGTGAATATGTATTTTGAGGATAACCCAGGAATCCAAGTGTATGTGTGTGTATATATATATATAAAAAATAAAATAAAATAAAAAATCACACACGCAAGGTGTGTATTAAATACAAGACTGTGATCCCACCTAGTAGACACAGCAGTCAGAACCGGTTACAACTGCATGCATGGTGACCCTGAATATGTTTGAACCTGCATGACAAGCAGCAATAATATGGCGTTCAGTTGATTGTGAGTCGGCATTTAGTTTGGTTGTGTTTTCTGTAGTGTGCCGAAAAAATGCTAAGTTTAAAAGTTGAACAGTGTGTCAATTTGAAATTTTTTGCAAAATTGCACAACACACCAACAGAATGTTTTCAGATGCTTACTACAACTTATGGGAATGATAGTCTGTCTCGTGCGTGTGTGTGTGTGACAAAAGATTCATCGAGGGACGCGAGAATGAATTCCCAAAAGTTAAATCAGTGCTTAAAGACTGTTTTGGACACGTTTTGAGCCAGTTGATGCTGTAAAGAAAAAAACGGCAGATATGAAACAGCTGACAGAAATTGATTTTCTCCATGCTTTTGACCAATGGAAAACAAGACTGCAGCAATGTATTAATGCAAATGGGGAATATATTGAAGGGGACAAGCATTAAAATTTGTAATACATATGAATAAAGATGAATTATTTAATTAATCTGTTTTTTTATAGACACACATATACACATACATACACACATATATACCTACATATGCACACACACATACTCACAGAGTGCTGTGAAAAAGTATTTGGCCCCCTTCATGATTTTTTTTTGCATCTTTCTCACACTTAAATGATTCAGATCATCAAATTTTATCATTGCACAAAAATAACCAGAGTAAATCCAAGATGCAGTTTTTAATTATTTCATTTATTAAGGGGAAAAGGCTGTTCAAACCTGCCTGGCCCTATGTGAAAAAGTAATTGCACCCTCCCATACTGAATCATGAATAAACTGTGATTAGCCAAAAAATTTTAGCCAATTTTTGGGAAAGCGGAGTTAAATTTTACTTGCCACACCCAGTCCCAATTACTGCCAGACTTGTTGACTCAAGAAATCACATAAATAGAAGCTGTCTGACAAAGTGAAGCACGCTAACAGATCACAAAAAGCCACACATGCCACAATCTAAAAAAAAAATTCAAGAACAGATAAGAAACAAAGTAATGTTCATGTATCGGTCTAGGAAGGGTTTCAAAGCCATTTCTAAAGCTTTGGAACTCCAGTAAACCACGAGGAGAGCCATTATCCACAAATGGAGATAACTTGGAACAGTGGTATGAACATGACGACGACTCATCCAGGAGGTCATAAAAGAACCCAGAACAGCTAAAGAACTGCAGGCCTCACTTGCCTCAGGTAAGATCAGTGTTCATTATTCAATAAGAAAGAGACTGGGCAAAAATGGCATCCATGGGACAGTTCCAAGGCCAAAGCCACTGCTGACTAAAAAGAACACAAAGGCTCATCTCACATTTACCAAAAAACATCTTGATTATCCCCAATACTTTTAGGCAAATATTCTGTGGACTGAGGAGCTTCAGGACCTGGGCGACTTACCATAATATGGAAACATGAATTCTGAGCTCTACCGGAAAATCCAAAAGGAGAATGTCCGGCCATCAGTTTGTGACCTCAAGCTCAAGTGCACTCGGGTTCAGCAGCAGGACAATGATCCGAAACGCAACAGCAAGTCCACCTCCAAATGGTTCAAACAAAGCAAAATTTAGGTTTTGGAGTGGCCTAGTCAAAGCCCGGACTAAAATACAATTGAGATGCTGTATCATGACCTTACACAGGCCGTTTATGCTGGAAAACCCTCCAATGTGGCCGAATTAAAACAATTCTGCAAAGAAGAGCGGGCCAAAATTGCTCGATAGCAATGTGACAGACTCCTTGCCAGTTATCGCAAACACTTGATTGCAATTGTTGCCAAGGGTGGCACAACCAGTTATTAGGTTTAGGGGTAATTTACTTTTTCACATGAAGCCAGGCAGGTTTGGACATCTTTTTTGCCTTAATAATTGAAACCATCATTTAAAAACGGCATTTTGTTTTTTCTCTGGTTATCTTCAAGTAATAATAAAATTAGTTTGATGATCCAAGTCATTTACTGTATATACTCAAGTATAAGTCGACCCGAATATAAGCCGAGGCACCTAATTTTACCACAAAAAACTGGGAAAACTTATTGACTCGAGTATAAGCCTAGCGTGAGAAATGAGCAGCTACTGTAAGTGGAAAAGAGGGTCAACAATGCCCATTTGCAGCCTCACTGTGCCCATTTGCAGCCATAGGTACCCTGAACTTCAAACTCGGTAGTTAAGGGTTCCTAGATGCCCCCTAGCTGCAGCCAAAATTTGGGGTCTCTGGACCCGAAGGGACCTGAAATGACATTGCTGCAGATGGACACAGTTGAGTTGACCGACTTTTGGGGCCTCCTATATCGGTTCAGAAAATATCAAGCACTTTTCTGCAGCAGAGAATGACATATTCCGAACTGACTTTGGGACCCCGTATCTCGGTGCCACTTGGTTCTAGGAACCCCAGCTTTGGATATGTTGTAGTGCTAGTTCCACTGGGTTTGCACAGCAGATTTGGGGTTCCTAGTACCAAGTGGCCCTGAGATATGGGGCCCCAAATTTGGTTCGGAAAATGTCATTTTCTACTGCAGAAAAGTGCTTTACTCGAGTATAAGCCGAGGGGGGCACTTTTAACACAAAAAAAAAGTGCTGAAAAACTCAGCTTATACTCGAGTATATACGGTAAGTGTGACAAATATGCAAAAAAATTAAAAAATTTATATATATATATATATATATATATATATATATATATATATATATATATATATATTTTTTTTTTTTTTTTGCATATTTGTCACACTTACCGTATATACTTGAGTATAAGCTGAGTTTTTCAGCACATTTTTTCTGTGCTGAAAGTGCCCCCCTCGGCTTATACTCGAGTAAAGCACTTTTCTGCAGTAGAAAATTACATTTTCCGAACCGAATTTGGGGCCCCATATCTCGGGGGCCACTTGGTACTAGGAACCCCAAATCTGGTGTGCAAACCCAGTGGAACTAGCACTACAACATATCCAAAGCTGGGGTTCCTAGCTCTCATTTTATATATATATATATATATATATATATATATATATATATATATATATATATATATATATATATATATATATATATATATACACACACACACACACACACATATACATACATACATACATACATATGTACACACACACACAGTATCTCACAAAAGTGAGTACACCCGTCACATTTTTAAAATATTTTAATATAGAGAGAAGACAGAATCCCGGGAGAAGTGGGGGGGTGGGGTGGAAGGAGGAAGATTGACTTCCTTCTTCCTCGATCAGACCCCCCAAGACAGTAAACCTATTCCTCTGCCATGTTTAAGTATATACAGTGTCTCACAAAAGTGAGTACACTCCTCACATTTTGGTAAATATTTATTATATCTTTATGTGACAACACTGAAGAAATGACACTTTGCTACAATGTAAAGTAGTGAGTGTACAGCTTGTATAACAGTGTAAATTTGCTGTCCCCTCAAAATAACTCAACACAGCCATTATTGTCTAAACTGCTGGCAACAAAAGTGAGTACACCACTAAGTGAAAATGTCCAAAATGGGCCCAAAGTGTCAATATTTTGTGTGGCCACCATTATTTTCCAGCACTGCCTTAAACCTCTTGGACACGGAGTTCACCAGAGCTTCATAGGTTGCCACTGGAGTCCTCTTCCACTCCTCCATGAAGACATCACTGAGCTGGTGGATGTTAGAGACCTTGCGCTTCTCCACCTTCCGTTTGAGGATAACCCACAGATACTCAATAGGGTTTAGGTCTGGAAACATGCTTGGCCAATCCATCACCTTTACCCTCAGCTTCTTTATCAAGGCAGTGGTCGTCTTGGAGGTGTGTTTGGAGTCGTTATGTTGGAATACTGCCCTGCGGCCCATTCTCTGAAGTTGGGGATTATGCTCTGCTTCAGTATGTCACAGTACATGTTGGCATTCTTGGTACCCTAAATGAACTGTAGCTCCCTAGTGCCGGCAGCACTCATGCAGTCCTAGACCATGACACTCCCACAGCCATGCTTGACTGTAGGATAGACACACTTGTCTTTGTACTCCTCACCTGGTTGCCGCCACACACGCTTGACACCATCTGAACTAAATACGTTTATCTTGGTCTCATCAGACCACAGGACATGGTTCCAGTGATCCATTTCCTTAGTCGACTTGTCTTCAGCAAACTGTTTGCGGGCCTTCTTGTGTATCATCCTTAGAATAGGCTTCCTTCTGGGTCGACAGCCATGCAGACCAATTTGATGCAGTGTGCGGCGTATGGTCTGAGCACTGACAGGCTGACCCCCCCCCACACCCCTTCAACCTCTGCAGAAATGCTGGCAGCACTTATACGTCTATTTCAGAAAGACAACCTCTGGATATGACGCTGAGCACGTGCACTCAACTTCTTTGGTCGACCATGGCGAAGCCTGTTCTGAGTGGAGCCTGTCCTGTTAAGCCGCTGTATGGTCTTGGCCACCGTGCTGCAGCTCAGTTTCAGGGTCTTCTTATGCCTAGGCTATCTTTATGTAGAGTAACACAATTTTATTTCAGATCCTGAGAGATTTCTTTGCCATGAAGTATCATGTTGAACTTTCAGTGACCAGTATGAGAGAGTGATGACACCAAATTTAACACACCTGCTCCCCATTCACATCTGAGACCTTGTAGCACTAACGAGTCACATGACACCAGGGAGGGAAAATGGCTAAATTAGACCCAATTTGGACATTTTCACTTAGGGGTGTACTCACTTTTGTTGCCAGCGGTTTAGACATTAATGGCTGTGTGTCAAGTTATTTTGAGGGGACAGCAAATTTACACTGTTATACAAGCTGTACACTCACTACTTTACATTGTAGCAAAGTGTCATTTCTTCAGTGTTGTCACATGAAAAGATATAATAAAATATTTACAAAAATGTGAGGGTCTACTCACTTTTGTGAGATACTGTATATACCTAAACATGGCAGGGGAACATGTTTACTGTCTTGGGGGGTCTGATTGAGGAAGAAGGAAGTCAATCTTCCTTCTTTCCCCCTCAGTTCTCCTGGGATTCTGTCTTCTCTCCCTGATTCTCCACCTCTGAGCTGGAGAATCTGGAAGGGAGAATTCTGACAGAGATAGCCAGTTAAGTGCTTAGATCGCACCTTAATAAACTGTCTGTTTCTGTGCATGTTAATGACAGATTCTCTGTGTGCGGAGATGATCAGCGGAGAACATGTCTTGTCTGTTTCATAAACCGATAATGATCTGAGATGTGCTGCGATCATCAAGATCGCAGCTCCTCTCGGTTTCATAAGCAGACACCTTAATTTTATATCGTCCCTGCCAACAGTTGTCCGCCTTTAAATGTTAGTTTTTAGCCATTTTTGATCTGCCCATTTGTCTTCCATGCCTGCCGGGGAGAGGGTTTTGCTTTCCGATTGATTGCCCTAGATCAGATGATCCACTTTCCAGCCTTGGATGCTGTGACTCCCACTTTTCCTGAGGAAGCAGCTCATTGCCGTTTTAAAATCCGTTTGAATATATAATTGTTATATTGGGTATTTTATGTGTATATACATAACGCATGGGTACAGCAGTGCAGTCTTATTGGAGTCTTTGCAGACACGATCATATCTGGGTTTTTTTAATATTTTGTAATAAAATTGACAAAAACTTTTTTTTTTTTAACAGTGGTTGTGTTGCAAAGTCTTTAGGGGGTACCAATATAGTCCTTTTCCTCAAATACATTTTTTGCATATTATATTTAGGACATGGTGTCTTTGAACATACGATGGCACATTTCCAACAATGAAGGGAAATTTCCTTATGGTGAACTGGAGCCAGCCATAACCGCGCTGGGGGACAGCCGGCAGCAGCCGCCAGCCATAACCGCGCTGGGGGACAGCCGGCAGCAGCCAGCCATAACCGCGCTGGGGGACAGCCGGCAGCAGCCGCCAGCCATAACCGCGCTGGGGGACAGCCGGCAGCAGCCGCCAGCCATAACCGCGCTGGGGGACAGCCGGCAGCAGCCGCTAGCCATAACCGCGCTGGGGGACAGCCGGCAGCAGCCGCCAGCCATAACCGCGCTGGGGGACAGCCGGCAGCAGCCGCCAGCCATAACCGCGCTGGGGGACAGCCGGCAGCAGCCGCCAGCCATAACCGCGCTGGGGGACAGCCGGCAGCAGCCGCCAGCCATAACCGCGCTGGGGGACAGCCGGCAGCAGCCGCCAGCCATAACCGCGCTGGGGCACAGCCGGCAGCAGCCGCCAGCCATAACCGCGCTGGGGGACAGCCGGCAGCAGCCGCCAGCCATAACCGCGCTGGGGGACAGCCAGCAGCAGCCGCCAGCCATAACCGCGCTGGGGGACAGCCGCCAGCCATACCCGCCTGGGGGACAGCAGCCAGCCATACCCGCCTGGGGGACAGCAGCCAGCCATACCCGCCTGGGGGACAGCAGCCAGCCATACCCGCCTGGGGGACAGCAGCCAGCCATACCCGCCTGGGGGACAGCAGCCAGCCATACCCGCCTGGGGGACAGCAGCCAGCCATACCCGCCTGGGGGACAGCAGCCAGCCATACCCGCCTGGGGGACAGCAGCCAGCCATACCCGCCTGGGGGACAGCAGCCAGCCATACCCGCCTGGGGGACAGCAGCAGCAGCCAGCCATACCCGCCTGGGGGACAGCAGCAGCAGCCAGCCATACCCGCCTGGGGGACAGCAGCAGCAGCCAGCCATACCCGCCTGGGGGACAGCAGCAGCAGCCAGCCATACCCGCCTGGGGGACAGCAGCAGCAGCCAGCCATACCCGCCTGGGGGACAGCAGCAGCAGCCAGCCATACCCGCCTGGGGGACAGCAGCAGCAGCCAGCCATACCCGCCTGGGGGACAGCAGCAGCAGCCAGCCATACCCGCCTGGGGGACAGCAGCAGCAGCCAGCCATACCCGCCTGGGGGACAGCAGCAGCAGCCAGCCATACCCGCCTGGGGGACAGCAGCAGCAGCCAGCCATACCCGCCTGGGGGACAGCAGCAGCAGCCAGCCATACCCGCCTGGGGGACAGCAGCAGCCAGCCATACCCGCCTGGGGGACAGCAGCAGCCAGCCATACCCTACATGAATCCTGGAGGAAGAAGAGAAAGACTGAGGTCAGTTTTTAATTGAAATCAAACAGTAATGGGCATATCTGTTCTCTACAATGGCACACTAGCTACACTGGGCTGCTTTCAACGTGATCAGCAGGTGCAGTGCACCTGTGAGTTACCTGCAGTGAGTCAGACTTCTGTTATTACCTGCGGGTTTGGTGTGCTTTCGGAAAGTGCACCACACCTGGAAGCTATAATAGAATTCTATGGCAAAGGGCAGCTAACCCACAGGAAAGCCACAGGTACACTGCACCTGCGGTGTGGGTAAAAAGCAGGCTTAGGCCCCTTTCACACGATCAGTCCAATTGGGTCCGCCCGTCTTTTTTTAAAGCAGACCCAATCGGACACTCCGTTCACCTCTATGGAGCATCAGATGTAAACGGATTTGTGTCTATTTACAACCACCTCCCTCCAACTCAATCTGCTAAAAAAAAAAAACAAAAAAAAACTGAAGGGGATCTGTCCCCTTCTGTCTGGGCGGATGGGATTAAAGGGCCCATAGAGTAGAGGGTGCTGTGTCACTGTCTGCTCTGCATATGCTTAGAGTGGACATGGACCTGTCATCTGCCCGCTCCGCTCATTGTGGCCCATGACCGGTTACCAAGTCGCTAAAGTGGTCCTCGCTCTTCAAAAGATTAGGCACCTCTTTTCTTAAAGGTTTCATGTACCTAGAGGCCAACAGGTACAACAAGAAGGCCAGGACATCCACTTCCAACACAGTTCAAGGAACACATTTGGGTGTATAAGTCACTCTCCCAGGTTCACATGCAGACTAAGTCTGCCCGCCAATTGTTAATGCCTGGACAGAACACAGCTGACAAGACTGGAACATGAAAATCCGCCCAGGACAGGATCTGATCTAAGTTTCTTGCTGTTCTGCTTCCTCCCTGATGATGGATGTACACCAATGTCATGGCTTTGTCCATCTGCATGGATGACCCTCCAGTAGGATGGTCAACACACTGCAGAGACAGGCAGGATGTTGATCGGACTACTCTCTATCCCAACAGGCTGATACCCCTCCTCAGTGACAGACCAATTGGTCTGTCTAGAGACTGGGTCAACTTGTCACACAATGAAAGAATGTTGCTTTTTAGAGGTTCAGCGTGAAAATGGGCAAATGAAACTGCTCCAAAAGAGACTCCCATCAGACCTATGATTCTCATGCAAAAAAAAAAAAATAGTCAGACGGCTCCTGGATTGAAGAGTTGAAATCTAAGACTGGAGGGTCAGAAGATTCTGCTAATGTGTACAGGGATAGACCCAGATACTTCAAATGATGAGTCTGTTCCAGTGACGATTTCTTAAGGCTCAGGATCCACTTGAATTGTGAAGTCTGAACCCATACCAACTGTTCTCTTAGCAGAGCTTGTCCTAATCTACAGTGCTTTGAAAAAGTATTTATACTTGAGACTGGGGCGGAGGTTCACCTTCCAGCAGGACAACAACCCTACACATACAGCCAGAGCTACAATGGAATGGTTTAGATCACAGCATATTCATGTGTTAGAATGGCCCAGTCAAAGTCCAGACCTAAATCCAATTGAGAGTCTGTGGCAAGACTTGAAAATTGTTGTTCACAGACGTTTTCCATCCAATCTGACAGAGCTTGAGCTAATTTGCAAAGAAGAATGGACAAAAATTCTATAGATGTGCAAAGCTGGTAGAGACATACCCAAAAAGACTTGCAGCTGTAATTGCAGTGAAAGGTGGTTCTACAAAGTATTGACTCAGGGGGGCTGAATACAAATGTACACCACCCTTTTCAATTATTTATCTGTAAAAAGTTTTGAAAAACATTTATCATTTTCCTTTCACTTCACAATTATGTGCCACTTTATGTTGTCTATCACATAAAATCCCAATAAAATACATGTTTTTGGTTTTAATATGACAAAATGTGGAAAATTTCAAGTGGTATGAATACTTTATCAAGGCACTGTAAATATCCCACACAATGGGGATGCCACAAATATAGCAGAGCTAGTACTGGATAGCTCTGATGTGCGGAAAGATGAGGACATGCAACAAGGTCCAGAACAGTTAGTGTAATGTGATCTGAGGCACGTGGTAAAGCAGGACTGTCCCCCCCTCATGCCCGGGATTAGACATGTTGAAACGGCATGTCAGTAAGCCAATAGGCTCAGGGTTAGAAGGCCTCTGGTACTCACAAATCCTGGACAGCTAGTAGCAGGTGAGGTCAGACAGCCAGAAATAACCAAAGTGGGCCACAAAAAAGGATCAGAAACCAAAGTTCCTTTTTCTTTTCAAACAGCAGCAGGAAATGCTTCCCCAACACTGTATGGCGGGAAAAAGCACAGAGGGTGCATAACACAACACTCGGATTTCAGCAGTAAGTCCTAGAGTGTTAACGCCTTTATCAGCATGACACAGGGCCTACATTAAGTAAGTCTTCAGAGACAGTTCAAGCACCAAGGCAATGGCAAAAACTCCAAAGCAAACTTTTTGCAGAATGGCAAGTGAAAGAGCCCAAAGCGAAACCCAGTACCCAAAAGTCACTTTCAGTCTAGTCCCAAACAACTAGTCCAGTGGGGTTTGAATGTGATATTACAAATGCCAGGCTGAGGACGATCTTGCCAGAAAGCTGCAATTGAAAAGAATGCTCCAGGAGTGATGTACAGAACAGTACCGATAGAATTTTTTTTAAACATTTTTTAGCATCCATGCCTTTAGGCAGCAATACAGCCCAAAGGTCAAAGACTTCCTGCTTCCCTCAATGGAGGAGAAAGAGACAGAAGTACACTTACCATGGTTATCCAAAATGCAATATAAAGCAGACAGACAAGGACACACTGTTCTTTTTATATTTTCTTTTAATAATTTTGTACTCATGGTTACCAGCCATAGTCATAACAAAAGTTATTCATAATAAAATGTATCTAAAATAACAATTTTGTTTTCTATCAGAAAAGGAGCTGTGTTTCTATGTTAGAAATAAATAGTTAGCGCTATTCTGAAAATACTTTGGAGAAGGTGGCCACAAGGCGGTCTTTGCAGGCTTTGCCCAGCTCCTGACCTCTACGCGCTGCGTGTGGGTACAGGGGCAGTTCCAAGTCCACCGTTGACAGAGGAGGCAGGTGACGGCCAAACAGACAGCCAAAAACAAGGATTACATACATGGGCTGTGAAGCACAGTAGATAAGAGGAGGTTATCTAGTTTATATAGAGCTGACCAACCATGAGCTCTATTCATTTCATGTTAGTGTAGATAAAATGGCAAAAACAGCTCATTATTAAGTCCATGTTCTACCATACTTCAAGGGGATTTCTAAGAAAAATGAAAACCCACTATCACCTGGCACCCTTCCTTGTAGGTCCTCACCATCCACAACCACTGTCCTTTTTGCAGTGGTCAATGAACTTGCATCCGACAATTTAAATAATAATAATAAAAAAAAAAACAAAAAAAAAAAAAACACAAAAAAGTTCCTCAACAGAATATCAGAATTCAGTAGTTGAAACTACTAATCTACAAAACAGGCTCCAGAAAGCCATCAAAACGCAGCCCTCAGACCATTTTAACATTCACTGAACACTCCTCAATGTCTGGTCCTAAAAGCTATACTTAGCCAAACTTCAAAAACCACAGGAGTACCTAGCGAAGATCACCTCACTGAGCATTCAGAGAACACTCTGGACAGCAACAGAAAGGACAATTCATCCCAGGTCCTCTACCCCTCTCTGTCTGGGAAAGACATTACATCATAACCAGGATATGTCAAGTCAAGGAACACAAGTGCTGGGTGTACTGTGCTTGTGTGTATTTGGCATTAAAGAAGACCTGTAAGAATAGCAATATGGGTCACATGCTCATTTAAAGTAAAAGCTCAGGGACTGTCATCCTAATGTATGCTTCAGAACAGAATGAGCCACATATCTGGAAAAGCATGCAGGTTGGAAGCACTAAACTTACTGCTGCATGCTTGTTATGGGCCTGACACATATTAAGGATAACCATACATATTACAATCAGATCATGCAGTCTCCTTCAAATTTACCAAATGTATGCAATGAGAACAAATAAGCAATCCATATCAAATTGTTCAGGGCCTTGTATTATAGTTGTTGCCAGATCTAAATGAGAGTGCACAATGAGGTTGTAAAGGCCTGCGTTAATGGAATCAGCTAGAGATGCTTCTGAGATCATTCAGATTTCACCGACAGGTGCAGCTGACCTGCATTTGATCTGCTTCAAGCGGGTTTTGTGATCCTATATAGGTGTTTGAGAAAGCATTTGATGTGAACAAAAGCTTATCCACGCAGGCCTTACTATGTGTAAGTTAACCTCAAGGAATGAAGCTAAAAAGAGGACAGTCACAGAACAGTTTCAAAGAAAAGAGTTGGAAATAGCGGTTTTCATATATCCATGCTGCAAGGTATTTTTGAATGTTCAAAGCTTGGAAAAAAACCTGGAAGCAGAGAGAAGAATCTGTCAAGCTAAATACTATTTAGAGAAGCCTTTGATGGCAGCTGGCACTACGACTCCCAGCCTGCATACTAGTTCTGCAGCAGTTGCTACAGAAATGATGCTGTATCCCTTTGCATTCAGCATCCCTAGCACAACCTTCCCTTTCGCAAGACTTGCACACACAGGTCTTTTCAATGCACACATCTTTGTATTCAGCTTGGTGAACACTGCTGGCTAGCACATAAGAGTTTAGTGAACACCATGGGTTGTGCTATTGTAGTGCAGACATCAGCTTGGCATCACTGCCAAAAACAAGTCAATGGTCCTAGTGACAGAGGGTCTGCACTGAAACCAAGTGCCTGTCTACACCGCAGCCATCTGTGAAGTCCAGTCAGCTCTGTTCAGTAATATCAATACAAAGTAACATGCATATCACACCAATAACGTCCAGTGAATGCAATAGAAACAGATAAATGCCAGCCATCGACAGAAACTCAACTGCAGGTTTATTGAAAATAAGGAGGCTGCAAAGAGATGCACCTATCCTGAAAGAAAACATGCAGACCAGGATTATGCAAGACATAGTTCTGCTTAGGTAACCATCCCATGTTCCCAATGTCTGCTAAATTCTCTCCAGCCACCGGGGCTGAAGAAGTACACCTAGCCAGCAAACAAGACTGGCCAGTGAAATATTTGATTTTTGCCCAATCCTGGACTTGACAAGGACTGATGCTGTGGCCTCAGTTTATCTTACTGGCTTCTTCATTGCTAGGTACAGAAAGTGGAGGAATTAAAAAGAAAAAAAAGACACACCAGGTGCACTGTGCATGTTTATACAAGGCCTACAAACCCTGACATTGTGCAAGCAAGAGCAATAGGATGTCCCATGTTGGGCAGTAGACAGAGAAGCACAGGAAAAATCCCTTTCCTTCACTTCCTTTCTGCCAAAACAGGTGGATCACAAAAAGATTTCCAAAACAATTGAAAAGCCATGAATATAGATGCCATCTCCTAGCCAGGACAACCCGAGGAGAAAGGGGGAATTCTTTCAGCTTCCTTAGTTGTCCATACTCCCAACATAAGCTAGGTCTCCTGTGTAAGAAGAAAAAAAAAAAAAAAAAAGAAAACACTTGCGTACAAAAGTCCCAAAGAGAAAGACAGTACACCCCCAGGCTTCTGGGTACCTTCATAGATAAATGTATTTTTTCTCAAGCATGCATATTAGCATTACTACACTTCATGAATGGCTATGCTGTGCCATCCCTCCTCTGTTCATCGGTGGGCTGGTGACTGCACAGGGCAGTGTCCTGTCTGACAAATGCCAGTCCTTGTAGTGGGAACAATTGCTGTTCCTTAGCTTAGTGTGTTTGCCCGACAGAGGTTCCTTCTCTGGAGCACCTGGCTCCACAATGAAATGGCACACCTTGCCTGCCCAGCTTTTGCATGTCCTGGAGGAGCTTGCTCCTTCCTGCTCACCTCCACCAGGGCTCTGTGCCTCTGTAACCCTTCCAAGTGCATGGTGGGTAAAGCTGTGTGCACCAGCACAGACTCTTCACTAAGCTCCCCCAGTGTTACATGTCTTGGTATTCGGGTAAACAAGAAGAAAAAAAAAAAAAAAGAAAAAAAAAAAAGCTCCTTCCTCAACATGAACTTTTAGCAGTGCTGTGTGTACTTGGATATTAAACCAAAAGTTAAAAAGTTATGATAGCTGAAACGAGTATTAGAACGCAGTGGGTGGATGATGTAGTGACGGCCTCGGGGGGGAACTGGCGGGGGGGGGGGGAAAGGCATTGTCACTTCCCTTGCCAAGGTGACGGGAAGGGATACAAAATGGCGCCCCTCGGGGAGAAGTGTTTACCAAGCACACGGTCAAATGGTCGATGTTTTGTCTGTTCCCTCTGTAAGAAACAAAAAAAAAAAAAACACATAAGAGTCTTATTTAGATAGCAAGTGAAAAAATACAGTTCACACTGGGAATTTTCTTCAACTTCAGCTAAAACAAAGCTGAAACAGATGTAGGAGATTTTCTGAAAAGAGAAGTGTAAAGCAATGCCCATATTATCCTGAGCCACCCACCCCTGTTGAAGCGGAGTTTCACACAAAAATTGAACCTCCGCTTTTCGGAACCCCCCCCCCCCCTCCCGTGTCACATTTGGCACCTTTCAGGGCGGAGGGGGGTGCAGATACCTGTCTAGAGACAGGTATTTGCACCCACTTCCGGCATAGACTCCCACGGGAGTCTATGCCTCTTCCCGTCCCCACCCAGCTGTCTGCTGGGACACACACGGGTCCCAGAGACAGCGGGGACCAGTTAGGAAGCGCAGCACGACTCGCGCATGCGCAGTGGGGAACCGGGAAGTGAAGCCGCAGCGCTTCACTTCCTGATTCCCTTACAGAGAATGGCGGCGGCGGCAGCACCCGAGGGACGATTCGGTCTCAGGTGCCGACATCGCTGGACCCTGGGACAGGTGAGTGTCCTTATTTTAAAAGTCAGCAGCTGCAGTATTTGTAGCTGCTGACTTTTATTTTTTGTTTTTTCGCGGGACTCCCTCTTTAAGCACAAAGAAGAAAACGCCACTTTCCAGAGGAAGCAGTTCTGTAGACTGTCTCTCTTCCCTGCCTCAAGCCTGCTCTATGGACTAAAGGTAACATCTACTCACTATAGTTTTGCCCCCATTGAACAATCCACATTCTCTCACCACCAATTTATAAAGCATGAATTCCTACTAAAAGGCATATTTCAGCTGACATGTCTCATGCCAAAACACAAAAAGCTCTGCCAGTAGGCTTCCATTATTTCTAGACTACCACACCTGTGGTGTAACACAAAGCTGTCACATTGATAAATATGCACAGGCATTATGGTATGTGCAATACCTGCTCTGTTTGATGGGGATATGACTTTACTCCTAAGGCATACATTGATATCAACACCACAACACTGTGGAAAAAGCACTGCAGCATAAATAAACCTTTTCACTACTAGTTTGCAGTCTGCCCTTGAATGCTGAATGTCACTGATAAGGCGTTTGTGTCTCACCCTCCAACGCATGCTCTGTCATACTCAGGCACAAGGACTCCAGCCGGGGATTAATCTCCAAGTCAGCCCCAGGAACCTGGCAGTCTGTGGTAGGAAAAAATTGTACATGGTTAGTGAAACCAAAATAACAAAACCACTGCAGGTGCATAATGGCACATAGCCGATACATACACTAAAGGATAAGAGATACTTTACAGATGGTAATAATTTCTTACACCTTTCAATTATGTGATAGCTACCAGTTACAAGAGGAAGTAAAACTATTTACAAGTCACAACCGTAAGCTTTGGTGACCATTTGGCCTCATTCTCATGGCAGCTTTCTCTACTACCCCTTTGAAAAGTGATCCACGGTGGGTCAGAAGGTGGTAGAACAGCAGATGCCAGGCATTCAGGAGGTGGCTTGACTAAGTTGCGGCGCAGCCATATTCACTTGGTTTGCCAGTCTGCCAGTGTTGCTGCCTGGCGAACCTGACATGGGGTATAATTTTTGCCGTACCCGCGAGGCTTTGCTATTTGGCATGTTTTAGACCCACTAGCAGCTGCATGTTCTCTTTGAGGTGGTCAAACCGTGGCTCAGCCATTTAACGCCCACCCAAGTGAACAAGGCTTTATATTAAAGAGATAGCAATGGCTTGATTAAAAATTAACTGTTTTGGGTGTGTGTATAGAGAAGCTTTCAAAACTAGAAAAAGTGGGACAAGAAAGATAAACTTAAAAGCCAAATTTTACCTATAAGATTACATTTAAAATAATTTGCCAAGCATTTGTTAAAAAAAAAAAAAAAAAAAAAACATAGCTTGCACAGCAATACATGCCTCAGTATCCAGTGCTGAACCCCATAAGCTGACTGCTCCGGGATCCAGTGCTGCCGTTTTGTGCAATTGAATCCACTTTATGTAAACCCGGACCTGTAAGAATACGATCCTTGGGGATGCATCATCACACTAGCCTAGGAGTATTGCTCAAGGAAAAGTGGTCACATGTTCTTTAGTTTTGCACAAAACGGGGCTCACTTAAGACTTCCCACCACCAAATAGGAAGGATGTCAGATGATCAACCAGAAGACTGGTAAATTGAAAAAGTCTTCATGGGATTATTACACAGGATTTATATAGCACCAACAGTTTGCACAGGCAAAGGCAGACAGTACAGTTACAATACGATTCAATACAGGAGGAATCAGAGTACCCAAGCTTAATCAGGAAATCTCTGCTGTAGGGAAGGGTCACAGAGCTCCAATTCGTAGATTTTTCTCACAAGCCAAGAACACATGACCAATACCCAGACCTTCTTACATTGTAGCATTGAAGGGGACAAACAGACCTAAAGTCCCTACTTATACTTAGCTGCAGTTTTTTTACTGCATACTTTATTTTTTTTAAAACGGGTGATACAACAGAAGAGGTACACATTGCATTACTCAAATAGGCCATGCATTCGGAGTGCTGTGCAGCGATCATTGCTCCGTGCGACTCAGCCATTCAAACGGCTGAAGCCCACAAACCCAGAAGGAAGACCAGGTGAAGATGGAAGCCCTGTCAGCGGTGACAGCACGCCGCTGGAAGGAACCCTTTTACAGCTAAGTCTTTCATAACGTGCTAGTTTGCACTATGCCCTTGACTTAAGGTTTTTTTTTTTATCCAGACTTTACTACCCCTTTAAAACTGTCATGTCTTGTTGGAACAGTTGAGCATTCAGCAACGATTTGACACTTAGCTTAATTTTGAGGGTATCCTGTTAGAAAAATAAACGGTCGTACCCACAAAAGAGGAGCCTGCATATGCTGATCTGATTAATAGAAATTTCTGGCTGAAGTCAGTGCAGAAACAGTCCTAGAATAGACAATCTCTCGTGTCCCCTGCAGTGCTTTGTGGTTCTTCCTACTTACTTCATCATTACTGCTGGGTCAGCGAGTGCTGTTATTGACAAAGGAGATCAACACTCCTGGAAGTGTCAGTTTCTGAACAGACCTCAACAGATACAAACTCTTCAATGGACAGCAGGAGGTGTCAGTACTTGCCATCTTTGCAGGAACATCTTTTAGAGATCTTAATTTTCGTAACAGTGTCTAACATTTGTGTGGTGATCCACTTTAAGTTGAGGCATTAAAAGATTCAGCTGATGACACTGGGCAGGCTGATAACAGGTGGCTGCAGAAATCCAGCTGAGATTAAAAAAATAAAAAAAACTTACCAGGAGGAAACTTGAGAATGCTCTGCGGAGAAGTGTGTACAGGCAGTGAATGGGTACGTTGCACTGAGCTGTGACTTTGACATGGCATACTGTTACTACCCCCTGGATTGGCAAACCAGAGATTCTGTAGGAAAATAAATGCAGACATTCACAAATCCGTATGTCATTTAAAATTAGCAGAATACTGTAGAGAAAAATCACTGACCTGCCGCCCCTGGCTACCAGTGCTTGGGCTGGTAAGTGAATGACGAGGAGAGACACCCCCAATTGATCCAGGACTCATTACGCTCATCCGAGAAGGTGGCACAGCCCTAGGAGGCATCTGAAATGGGCGCTGACCCCTTCGTGTTACAGAGGCACCCACAGATCCAGCTATGGGGAGAGAGTTTGATGCAAATGCCCAGCTGCAGAGAAAGACAGTCAATGTTAACACACAGTATACCAACATACTGGGTGACAGCAGTAGCCAACACAACACAAGTGATAACACTCATGCCTCGGGGTTTTGGCTGAATGCATCACCTTGTTTCCCATGTACAAGAGGCCTCCCAACAGATGTAAGAGTAAAATAGGATTTTTGACTTGGCAGAAAAATCTGATTCCTGGAGTACAGTACAGGACACAGGATCTTTAATCTTTATAATTGGGTTTTATGCTGCTATTGTCGGCAACTGGACACTGGCAAAAAAGGAGGGCTGCAGGGACATCCCCCTACAAAATCCCTCCCACTTCCTTGCTAGCCTCTTTTTTTGTAGCAAGCAATAGTGAGATAAGAACAGAGGGTAGGGGATTTGTGTTCCATACTGTACGCCAAGAAACAGAATTTACTGGCAAGTTAAAAAAAACCCTTTTTTCTTAGTCATACATGTGAGCTCTATGCCCGAAGCAAAGACCTTCACCTGAGGAATGAAAAGCCAAAAGGTCTGAAAAAGAATAACTTGTCCTTTGATGGTACTCAAAGCCAGATGCTGATCCAGACTAGACTGGAGCAATATGTCCCATAGAACAGTGGTCATCAACCCTGTTCTCAGGGTCCACCAACAGGCCAGGTTTTATGTATTACCTTGGGGAGATGTAGACTAGAATACTGCAATCACTGAGCAGCCAATGATATCACCTGTGATGTATTTCAGTTATCTTGCAAACTTGGCCTGTTAGTGGGCCCTGAGAACAGGGTTGATGACCACTGCCATAGAATATTTTCTAAGATGAAAGTTCCTCAAGCAAAATAGGTCTTCCAGGTGTGACAGCAGACAACGAGAGAAGCCTTTCAGCCTACAGAAATGTAGGTATTAACAAATCCGAAATGCCATTGTCCTCAGTACTGTGGTTTTAACAGCCATGCGGTTAACGTGTTAGTTCACCTTTCAGGGAGTTTTTCAGAAAACCCCCTGCGCAGTTCTAAAAGGTAAATGAACAATACATACCATTACTACTACTTTTGGAAATGCTGACAGTTCTCCCCATTACAGATGCAGCTGTTGGGGGTTCTCTTAAGAAAAGCACTGGCCTCCCATTCCTCTCTGTCTTGCTGTATGCAGGATGGGCTGAATCTTTCATTATCCCCCCCCTCCACGGCCTCTCCAGGCCCCAAAAAATGGAAGCATGTGGAGTGTCTCCTTTCATAGCTCTGGCTTTGCTTAGTAGAGGCTGCTCCAAGCTTTGCAAACTCTGCTTGTGCGCAGTCTCCTTCGCTAGCTGTGCACACTGCGATTTCAACTGGAGTTTGAATGGACTGGAACGGCCATTACAGAGCTAAAGCTAAGCTGGAACTGGGAGATGTTGCTAAAGGGCACATTATTGTAAAATTCAGTCTGGCCTGCTGTAAATTAGCGGCCAGTGCTTTTTCGGGAGAGGGCCCCAAAAGCTGAGTCTGTAACGGCAGGACCTTCACCTTTTCCAACAGGAGGAGCCATGGTATGTAGCATTTATTGGATCTAGAATTGCATAGGGGGATTTTCTTTTCTACGCACCTACACTTTAAAATATAAACAAAGACAAAGATTTTTTTTTTTTTTTTTTTTTTTTTTAGTTTTGGATAGAGTGGAGCGGGATTAGAACACCTGTCAGTTTTTACTACTGTCTTGTCCTCTTTACCGTTATCTTTGAAAGTGAAAGCAAATCCCAAATTTAGGTTGACATCAGATCAGAATAGTAAGAGGGGAAATCTTCCAAAAGGGACACTTGTTCTGGTGATCCTGGTGACACCCCAGGATTCCCTAACTTTGGAGGGAACTCCCCTCACTTCCGATTTTGGCTATGAAACAGAAGCAAAGAGAAATCTTCCCTATGGAACGTAGATAGCATAAAAGAAAAACGGACTCTATCCAAAATTAAAAAAAAAAAAAAAAATTGCCTTCACACTTAAAATCCAGTGACCAAGAAGCAGGAGGATGGAACACTGGCCCTTTGGCCTGGACAAGCCACAGAGACCCTAAAGCGTCAGCCATGAGTCCTAGTATGTCTGAGTATACCACATCTTCCGGAGCCAATTGGATGCGATAAGAATGACCGGAATGCCCTCCATCTCGATCCTGCAGAGCAAATGAACAAGAACCTGGAGGGGTGGATGGCATAGAAAAGGCTGAATTGATCTCACGGCATTGTCACACTGCAAAGGTCCGTGGGTAGCTGGACTTGGCAAAAAAACATGTCTAGTTTGGTGTTTAATCTGGGCACCAACAGATAAGTGTCCACCATTCCCAACCTGTCGAAAAGGGCTTGAAACACTTCCAGATGGAGAGCCCATTCTCCCAGATCCAGAAGCTGATGACGTAAATAGTTTGCTAATCACCGGGACACTCAGCTGTGTTTGTCAGATACATGCGGTCCGGCCAAAATGCAGATGTGAATGTGGCCTTAACTGTACTATTAATCCAGACACTGCCGGTAGATACAATATTCTAAATACAACCATTTCCCCTTATTGTGGAATGACAAGCAAATGGAATGAGGAAGGCATAGGTTTAGAAGCTACGTCAGATTTTTTTTAGTCTGTCTCCACTGCACTGCCTGTCCTAGAGACAGAACAGGATATGAGAAGAAAGCTTCCCAAAGTTATGGGAAATTCCAACTTTAAAATTTTCAAGAAAATTTAATTTACTCCTCCTTCATCAAAATTAATACATTTCAGGTCACTTGGTCTCAAAAATAGTGACCGCTTTAAAAAAAAAAAAAAGTGTTAATCTCTCCAGTGGGACATGTTCAGAATTAAATACCTGACATGTTCTCATCTTTTCCGAATTTTTCCAAAAGAAATTAAATTGGAGTGTAGTTTTAACAAAGGACTGAGTAAAAGTACTACTGCCCAATACCCATGACCCTCACTGAGGTTTGGCCTGTTGAAGCCAATAAGTCTCATTACAACAATTCAGCTGCACCCATTCTGTCCCCTGTTCACTAAAAGCAGCCTGTTTCTTCCCCATGCCTTGCATGTCCCTCCATACACAGCCCACCTGCACCCCTTCTGTTGCCTGTACCCCTGCATTTCCAGTAACGCCTTGCGAGGAAACGTCCGGAGCAGTTTTAAAACCTGCTGCTTCCAGGAGAGTATTCTCTTCTTCTGTGTTTCAGTAAATGCCTGTAGAAAGATGGAGAAAATTCTTTGATTACCAAGCTTGCGGAACACTTTTTACAAGACATACAGGGCTGCTACTATTCAAACAATTTAGTTTATATTTTATTAAGCGTATTTGCTTATTTATCATCTAGCTATCAACAAATGGCAGCACAAAATACCTGGAACAGAATCTAATTCCAAGGCTGCAATAAAACAAAATAACCACAACAGCAACTTGCTACTTTAAAGCCTCGTACACACGGTTGGCAGGGGATTGTCTGTTGACAGACTGTTGTCCTAAAATCTTACTGTTAGTATACTCCTTTTGACAATTGTTGTCCAACTTTCGGCCAACAAATGTTGGATGGCAGGCAAGTAAATTGTCGGCGACTGAGCAGGGAGGAGAACTATTGGCCAAGCAATGACTGCATCCTACCTGGCTTCAGTGCCACTATATTTAGGCTTGGTTCACACCTAAACCGGTGTGCGTCCACGTTCTCCGTTTCAGGGCCGAATCTTTGCCTGAATTCGGGCCTGAAAGGGAGCCAAAGACGCTCCGCAGCCGCCCCAGAGATATGTGAACTGGCTCCATAGGGTAATATTCTCCTACTATGCGAATTGGATGCTGGGAAACCTGCATCCAATTCGCACAGGTGTGAACCCAGCCCCTGCTGAATGCAACAGCTGGTAGTGGAGATTCAAGCTGTTTAGTGTGGATGGGGGAATCAATTGAACTTCCATAATTTAATGAGCAGGCAAAGAGAAAATCAAGCCATGTATGGCAGTCTTTAGTTGCACTGGAATTGGTAACATGACTGCCTATGTGTTCGCATTGCTGCCATTCACAAATTCTTACATTTTAGTAGCCAGTGCAGGCCGCCTTACCATAAGCTCAATCTGCAAAATGTATTTCAAATAAATGTTACAACAGTTGCTCAAAACAAGTACCAAGATACACCTTTGTTTGTCTGTAATGTGGAACACTGGGGCAAATTTTACTATTTTTGCATAGAGAGTCAAATGGTTGGAATTTCTTCACCTGGATTTTATTGAAATCTGTGTCTCCACCAGGGAGATCCTCCCCGACTGATTGGGTACAATAAGACTTACAGATAATACACACACACACAAAGTACATATACAGCAAAGATATGTACTAGAGTTTAAACAAACAATCCATTATAGTGATTGTAAAAGGTAAAACTTAAAAAAAAAAAAAATCAAAACATGGGTGTACTTACCTGCTCTGTGCAATGGTTTTGAACAAAACAATCCCAATCCTCCACTTCTTGGATTCCCATCTGGCACTCTTGGCTCCTACCAAGCCACTTTATATGGGGCCACTCATACAGGCTCACTCCCAAGCCCTGCTCTGTGTGTCCATTGACACACAGTGCAGCTTGGCCCTGCCCCCTCCTCACTAGCTGAGATTTACAGCAGTAGGAGCCATTGGCTGTGTGTGTGTGTGTGTGTGTGAGTGTGAGAGAGAGAGAGAGAGAGAAGCGATGCTGCTCATGTGCAGAGCGCTGGATCAACATTGGGCTCAGATAAGTATTAGGGCAGGAAGCACACAGGTAAAAAAAACTTCTGTCTTCAGAATCACTTTAAAAGGATACGTTTTGGAACATGTTACATGTTCCAGCAGCTGCAGCCTCTCACCCTCCCTCCCCAGTGACAGCGAGCAAGCACCTTCTACGGGGGGCCCGCTGTCACTGTATGAAAATGTGGCCGTGCGGGGCTCCACCTGCCCAGCCACGGCATTCATTCACAGTGCTCTGTGAATGGGAAACTACAAGTACCGACAGCCTTTGCGGCTGTCGGCTTGTAGTTTCAATTAACGACCATGTCGCTGTTGAGCGCTTTAGTAGTTCACACTCCCTTCCTGTCAGTGTGTACCTGCCTGCCCGTACGAGCAGACAGATACACAGACAAGTCTGCTGGAGTCCTGCATGGCACCCACGATCTGTTGATCAGGGTGTAAAGCGTTAGAAGCTCCAAGTAAAAAAAATAAATAAAATAAATGCACATTTTTTTACCTGCAAAATGTTGTGCATTTATTTATTTTTAAAGATGAATTTATCTTTTAAATATAAGTTTCTTATCTAAAACTCTTCCCATATAGGATGGATTGCTTACTTAGGCAAGGTCATACATAATAAGATTATCTCTATATGTTCAGTTAATACAATTACATAATCTAAAGTATCTATAGCTAACTTTGTTTTTCTAGTCTTGAATAGAGGGATTGGGAGCCCAGCCAAGTTTTACTCATGTCTATAATTCCAGGTTAGAAAGATTTCCCCCTCACTTCCGGTTATGGCGACACCATTTCCATCAGACAGGAAGTAAGGAAACTCTTCAAAAACACAAAAGACAAAAAATGGTTTACACAAGTAAGGGAATGCTATAACCATTGTCAGGATTTTATTTTTGTCTGTTTCCCGATTGCAGATTTTCACACACTTTGTTTAGTAAACCCTCACCAGAACAGGAAGTGAGGGAAAATAATTCTTAAAAAGGATAAGTTCACCTTTGTTCACTTTTTTTTTTCTAAAATTCCAGCTACCCTATGTATCAATAGAGCATTCATGTACTTTTTCTGCAAAAATATCAACACTTTCCATTCATTCTATATACACTTTCTTTACTTGTCCTCATCCATGTTTCCAGATGTATCCATTTGTAATGCCTTACTTCCTGGTCAGACTTTAGGTTATGACACAGGAAGGAGTGGACCTCATTAGCACACACCCTGCATTATCCACCCACCTACTCCCAGATGCACTTTTTTAAATGAAATCAATCAGTGATCACCTGTCTCACTAAATATACAATCAGATTGCATAGTGTATGGCCACGTTTATACAAGCACATAGAAGGGAGTAGACAGAAACACTCAGCTGTCAAGCCCTGTTCACATCTCTGCATAGCAGGAACTCGCATTCCCACATGCGTCTTTTTTTTTGTGAGGTGGGGAGGCGTTTTGGAGCATTTTCACTCATCACACATAAGGGCAGCCCATCCACCTGAATGGGCTGCCCTACATACAGAAATTTCGGAGCTTGGAGCGTTTTTTACTGTGACATTTGGGGCAGCGCATTTCTGAAATGCAAGGAATCGCACAGATGTGAATGGAGCCTCATTGTTCTCCTGTTACCGCATCAATTTCACTTTCAGGCCCCATTCACATCTAGTATAGTGGGGGTACAAACATCCATGAGGACAGTGAAGTGTCTGTAGAATTAATGGAAAGCGTTGATATTTTAGCAAAAAAAGTACATTAATGCTATATTGGGGCATAGGGGAGCTGGAAATTAGAAAAAAAAAAAAGGTGAACACACTATACAATCTAATTGTACAATCTCCTTTAGATCTACCATCAACTATGTAGTGTAAGAGTCGTGCACGTGGTTGTGTCTTGGGTAAGATGGCCCGTTTGGGAATACTACTACACAAGATAGGATTTTATTTCATATGTAAACAATATTTTGATGATGATATGATGACTAATGTGTTTTCTCTCGATTTGTAGTTTGACATTGATAAATCGCTCTATAGCATTTTATAATATATATATATATATATATATATATATATATATATATATATATATATATATATACACATATATATACACATATATATACATACACATATATATACATACACATATACACACACATACACATACACAAAAACAATCTCCTGAAGAAGTGGTAACTCCTTCCACGAAACATGTCGAGCAAACAGTTTTTACATTGTATAATCAGTCCAATGTCACATCACGTGTGACCATATAGAGCCTGTGTTTTTGTCTTTTTCCTTTTAAATATATGTATTTTAAACTGATTGTAATAAAAATGTAAAACTTTTTATACCAATTTTGTTATCCCAAACTTTTGTATCGTACAATCAAAGTCCATTTCAGCCCCCCCCCCCCAAAAAAAATTGGATTGGTTACAGAGTGATTGACTAGATATTATTCCTCGTATTATATTAATTTGGTAAATCTAAAGAAGATTGTACAGTGTATGAACACCTTTATATACCTAAAATTACTAGTTGCGCATTCAGTGCCATTCATTGTTAATGGCACACTAAACAGAGAAGCAAACACACATTTTGCAATGTGAAAAAATGAGGGGCAAATGCTGCAAACACGCAACCCACAAAACGCCAAAATGTCCTATTACCCCCATGTAGTGCAGCCAATAGAAATCAACAGGCTGCCCTATGCGTGTCACAGGAAAAACGAGCCACAAAATGTGCAGTCCCACTATGCTAGATGTGAATGGGACCTGAAAGTGAAACTGTAGCGTTTACACAAGAACAACGAGGCTCCATTCACACCTGTGCGCTTCCTTGCATTTCAGAAATGCGCTGCACCAAAAATCACAGTAAAAAACACACCAAGCTCTGCTCTAAAAAAAGTTCTGAAGCTTCTTTGGGGCGATTCCTGTGTGTAGGGCAGCCCATTCAGGTGGATGGGCTGCCCCTATGTGTGGAGTGAAAATGCTCCAAAATGCCTCCCCACCTCACAATATCCGATACTTGGGCAGTCAGGGGTGATCGGTTCGCGGTTGGGGGAGTTACAAGCACCGATCCCCCTGTATAGATTTCAATATAGCAGCTCACAGTCGCTTTTCCTCCTCTCTCCCCCTCGGCTTTCAGCAGCTATATTGAAATCTATACATGGGGATTGGTACTTGTAACTTACCCCACTGCTGCACCGATCACCCCTGACTGTCCCTGTATCCTGCTCCGTGCTCCGCTCCCCCACCCCCCTGTGCTCGATCAGGATAAAAAGCGAAGGAAGGAGCCGGTAAATATGTCATTTACCGGCTCCTTCCTTTTCCGAATGAACAAAGTCAGTGATCACTGACTCTGTCCATTCATAACTGAGCCTTGTAAACTGTGTTTAAGATGCTTCAGTTTATCAATGGAGAGGAGCCTCTGTCTCCTTTCCATTCATCTTCAGTGCAGCTGAGGCTGCTGAGAAAGGGACTGGGGAAGTTCTGTCCTCAGTCCCTTTCCCTGTCTCAAAGGGGAGATGTCAGGGGTCTTTGTAGACCCCTGATATCTCACCAAAGCCCCCAACAGGGCTGATAAAAAAAAATAGTAATAAGTATTTGAAAGGTTAAGTTGTAAAAATACACCGTCCACTCCCCCCCCCCCCCCCAAAAAAAGAAAGCATTGTAAAAAACAAAAAAAAAAAAAACAAAAACTGACAGTCCACGTGTTATCAGTGCTGAATATTAGTGCCACTGTCAGAAAAAAATAAAAAAAAAAGTATCGGTAATCGGCGAGTACTTGGAAAAAAAAAAAAGTATCTGTACTTGGACTTGGTCTTAAAATTGTATCGGGACAACCCCAGTTCCCGCTATGCAGAGATGTGAACGGGGCTCGACAGCCGAGTGTTTCTGTCAACTCCCTTCTATGTGCTTATATAAAGATGGGCTGATGCAGGGTGTGTGCTAAGGAGGTCAGCTGGTCAACTCCTTCCTGTGTCATAACCTATAGTCTGGAAGACATTACAAATGGATACATCTGGAAACATGGATGAGGACAAGTAAAGTAAGTGTATGTAGAAAAAGCGCTGATATTTTTGCAAAAAAAGTACATGAATAACCTATTGGTACATAGAGAAGCTGGAATTTAGAAAAAAAAAAAAAAAAAAAGTCAAAAGGTGAACTTATCCTTTAATAATCCCCCGATAGCAGTAAAACTGACTGAGCTAGAGTTGGGACAAGTAGGAACCCCCAACTAGGAAACAATAAGATTTTGTTTTATCTGTAAAATCTTTTTCTTGAAGTACATAACAGGACACAGTGGAACTAACATTGACTACTTGAGTTATGCTGCCACCTGATAATAGACCATGGACAAAAAACAGGCAGGAAACTCCACCCAGTTTTATACCAGGCGAAATAAGCCTTCAATGTACGATGACACACTTTCCTGGAGGTGAAATTTCCAGTCTTAAAAAGGGTAGGGATTAAAGAGTCAGAAACTACCCTATCCCTTAGAACTTGGGCTTTAACAACAATGTCATCAAAGCCAGCAACTGTAAAATAGTATGGAATATCAGACCTTGCGTCATCGAGTCTCGTCAAGCAGGAAGAGCCCATGACTCTTCTGCCAAGAGACTTACGATGTTTGCATACCAGGTTCTTCTTGGCCAAGCCGGTATTAGAAGCCCCAGAATGCCATTCATCTTTATTCTGAGCGAGAGGCACAGAAAAAACTACAATGGAGGGAAGGCATAGCTCAACCAACATGGCATCCATCGTCAAAACCATCCAATTCGGAAGGATTTTCCTGTATCCAGCATCTGCATGGATATCCACTATTCCAGATGTCATTCAAGTACCCCGGGTTTTCAATAACCCCAGAACCGGAGGCAACATCTTGGTAAACAGCTAGGGGCCATGGAATAGGCCATTGGGTAACAGCTTAAATTGACAGTGGTGATCTTCCACTGTGAGTTGGAGAACACATTGGTAAGGCTGGAAAATCAAGATGTGTAGGTAGTCATCATTGCTATCCACAAACGCCAGGAAGTCTCCTTGATAAAGAAAAGCAATCACAGACCAGGTGGCCTCCATCCTGAATTTTCATATTTTCAGGAACTTGAGACCCTTGAATGGTTTCATTGACATCCACTTTGTTTGGGAACCATGAAGAGTTTGGAACAGAAGTTGTGGGACCTCTCCTCTGCCAGCAGAGCTACGAGGGAAAGCAGCAAAGCTCTAGCTTCTAGCCTCTGGACACCAGGCTGCAGACCCAATCGCCTGTGACTTTCTGAGACCAGGCAGCCAGCCCCGATGGGCAGTAGACCTCAACACACGTGAGTTGGGGCACCCCTTTATTGTAGAGAGGATTTGCCTCCAGAACCAGAGTACTTTGGAGTCCAGTTTCTAACGAACCTTTTTTAAATCAGATTGCTTTTATCAACTTTTATTAACTATTATTTTTTGTTTTAAACACAGCCACATTAGTGGCACTGTAGACATAACAAACCAAAAAAGGTATGCAGACATACAGTGACAGTTCAAGTAATCCAAACAAAGCCAGTAGTAGCTTCCGTAAGCATATGGACACCTATAAATCAGCAGACTTTAGCCAATTTGGGAACAAGATAGAAGACATTAAAATAACATAAAATTATAGCTATTAATGCACTTTTATTTTACAAGTAAAGAAGGCACATTATATGAACAAAAACCTAGATCTATTTAATAACCTAACTTTCACAAACAGACCAAAGTACTTATTGGTGATGTATGGCTTGAATATCAATAAGACCCCTCCAAGAAAGTAATAAGTTTGCTTGAAATCTTTGCAAATTTATTAACCACTTGCCGACCGCCTCACGCCTATATACGTGAGCAGAGCGGCACGGGCAGGCAAAATCACGTACCTGAAACGTGATTGCCTTCCCGCGGGTGGGGGGTCCGATCGGACCCCCCCCCGGTGCCAGCTGCGGTCGGCATTTGGTTGGAAGCGATGGGAGACGAGGGGGAGGCCATCCGATCGTGGCCCCCCCCTCGCGATCGCTCCCAGCCAATGACAAACATCCCCTGCCTCTGTATAGTACACAGAGGCAGAGGATGTGATGTCATCTCTCCTCGGCTCGGGAGTTTCCGTTCCAGCGCCGAGGGGAGATGACATGTAAGTGCACCAACACTCACACACACACAGTAGAACATGCCAGGCATACATTACACCCCCGATCCCCCCCCGATCCCCCCCCAATCACCCCCCCCCCCCCTGTCACAAACTGACACCAAGCAGGTTTTTTTTTTTTTTGTTTTTTTTTTCCTGATTACTGCATAGTGTCAGTTTGTGACAGTTAGCAGTTAGGGTAGTGACTGTTACCCCCCTGTAGGTCTAGGGTACCCCCCTTAATAAAGTTTTAACCCCTTGATCACCCCCCGTCACCAGTGTCGCTAAGCGATCATTTTTCTGATCGCTGTATTAGTGTCGCTGGTGACGCTAGTTAGGGACGTAAATATTTAGGTTCGCCGTCAGTGTTTTATAGCGACAGGGACCCCCATATACTACCGAATAAATGTTTTAACCCCTTGATTGCCCCCTAGTTAACCCTTTCACCACTGATCACCGTATAACCGTTACGGGTGACGCTGGTTAGTTTGTTTATTTTTTATAGTGTCAGGGCACCCGCCGTTTATTACCAAATAAAAGTTTAGCCCCCTGTAGGTCTAGGGTACCCCCCTTACCCCCCCCTAATAAAGTTTTAACCCCTTGATCACCCCCTGTCGCCAGTGTCGCTAAGCGATCATTTTTCTGATCGCTGTATTAGTGTCGCTGGTGACGCTAGTTAGGGACGTAAATATTTAGGTTCGCCGTCAGTGTTTTATAGCGACAGGGACCCCCATATACTATCTAATAAATGTTTTAACCCCTTGATGGCCCCCTAGTTAACCCTTTTACCACTGATCACCGTATAACCGTTACGGGTGACGCTGGTTAGTTTGTTTATTTTTTATAGTGTCAGGGCACCCGCCGTTTATTACCGAAAAAAGGTTTAGCCCCCTGATCGCCCAGCGGTGATATGCGTCGCCCTAGGCAGCGTCAGATTAGCACCAGTACCGCGAACACCCATGCACGCACCGTACACGCACCGTACACCTCCCTTAGTGGTATAGTATCTGAACGCATCAATATCTGATCCGATCAGATCTATACTGGCGTCCCCAGCAGTTTAGGGTTCCCAAAAACGCAGTGTTAGCGGGATCAGCCCAGATACCTGCTAGCACCTGCGTTTTGCCCCTCCGCCCGGCCCAGCCCAGTCCAGCCCACCCAAGTGCAGTATCGATCGATCACTGTCACTTTTTTTTGTAGCGTTTTGGTGAACTGGCAAGCACCAGCGCCCTAGTACACCCCGGTCGTAGTCAAACCAGCACTGCAGTAACACTTGGTGACGTGGCGAGTCCCATAAGTGCAGTTCAAGCTGGTGAGGTGGCAAGCACAAGTAGTGTCCCGCTGCCACCAAAAAGACAAACACAGGCCCGTCGTGCCCATAGTGCCCTTCCTACTGCATTCGCCAATCCTAATTGGGAACCCACCGCTTCTGCAGCGCCCGTACTTCCACCATTCACATCCCCAACCAAATGCAGTCGGCTGCATGAGAGGCATTTTCTTTATGTCCTCCCGAGTACCCCTACCCAACGAACCCCCCCAAAAAAGATGTTGTGTCTGCAGCAAGCGCGGATATAGGCGTGACACTCACTATTATTGTCCCTCCTGTCCTGACAATCCTGGTCTTTGCATTGGTGAATGTTTTGAACGCTACCATTCACTAGTTGAGTATTAGCGTAGGGTGCAGCATTGCACAGACTAGGCACACTTTCACAGGGTCTCCCAAGATGCCATCGCATTTTGAGAGACCCGAACCTGGAAGCGGTTACAGTTATAAAAGTTACAGTTACAAAAAAAAAGTGTAAAAAAAAAAAAAAAAACACAAACAAAAATAAAAAAAAATAGTTGTCGTTTTATTGTTCTCTCTTCTCTATTCTCTCTCTCTATTGTTCTGCTCTTTTTTACTGTATTCTATTCTGCAATGTTTTATTGTTATTATGTTTTATCATGTTTGCTTTTCAGGTATGCAATTTTTTATACTTTACCGTTTACTGTGCTTTATTGCTAACCATTTTTTTGTCTTCAGGTACGCCATTCACGACTGAGTGGTTATACCAGAATGATGCCTGCAGGTTTAGGTATCATCTTGGTATCATTCTTTTTAGCCAGCGGTCGGCTTTCATGTAAAAGCAATCCTAGCGGCTAATTAGCCTCTAGACTGCTTTTACAAGCAGTGGGAGGGAATGCCCCCCCCCCCCCCACCGTCTTCCGTGTTTTTCTCTGGCTCTCCTGTCTCAACAGGGAACCTGAGAATGCAGCCGGTGATTCAGCCAGCTGACCATAGAGCTGATCAGAGACCAGAGTGGCTCCAAACATCTCTATGGCCTAAGAAACCGGAAGCTACGAGCATTTTATGACTTAGATTTCGCCGGATGTAAATAGCGCCATTGGGAAATTGGGGGAGCATTTTATCACACCGATCTTGGTGTGGTCAGATGCTTTGAGGGCAGAGGAGAGATATAGGGTCTAATAGACCCCAATTTTTTCAAAAAAGAGTACCTGTCACTACCTATTGCTATCATAGGGGATATTTACATTCCCTGAGATAACAATAAAAATGATTTAAAAAAAAAAAAAATGAAAGGAACAGTTTAAAAATAAGATAAAAAAGCAAAAAAATAATAAAGAAAAAAAATAAATAAATAAAAAGCACCCCTGTCCCCCCTGCTCTCGCGCTAAGGCGAACGCAAGCGGCGGTCTGGCGTCAAATGTAAACAGCAATTGCACCATGCATGTGAGGTATCACCGCGAAGGTCAGATCGAGGGCAGTAATTTTAGCAGTAGACCTCCTCTGTAAATCTAAAGTGGTAACCTGTAAAGGCTTTTAAAGGCTTTTAAAAATGTATTAATTTTGTTGCCACTGCACGTTTGTGCGCAATTTTAAAGCATGTCATGTTTGGTATCCATGTACTCGGCCTAAGATCATCTTTTTTATTTCATCAAACATTTGGGCAATATAGTGTGTTTTAGTGCATTAAAATTTAAAAAAGTGTGTTTTTTCCCCAAAAAATGCGTTTGAAAATCGCTGCGCAAATACTGTGTGAAAAAAAAAAAATGAAACACCCACCATTTTAATCTGTAGGGCATTTGCTTTAAAATATATAATGTTTGGGGGTTCAAAGTAATTTTCTTGCAAAAAAAAATAATTTTTTCATGTAATCAAAAAGTGTCAGAAAGGGCTTTGTCTTCAAGTGGTTAGAAGAGTGGGTGATGTGTGACATAAGCTTCTAAATGTTGTGCATAAAATGCCAGGACAGTTCAAACCCCCCCCCCAAATGACCCCATTTTGGAAAGTAGACACCCCAAGCTATTTGCTGAGAGGCATGTCGAGTCCATGGAATATTTTATATTGTGACACAAGTAGCGGGAAAGAGACAAATTTTTTTTTTTTTTTTTTGCACAAAGTTGTCACTAAATGTTATATTGCTCAAACATGCCATGGGAATATGTGAAATTACACCCCAAAATAAATTCTGTTGCTTCTCCTGAGTACGGGGATACCACATGTGTGGGACTTTTTGGGAGCCTAGCCGCGCACGGGACCCCGAAAACCAAGCACCGCCTTCAGGCTTTCTAAGGCCGTAAATTTTTGATTTCACTCTTCACTGCCCATCACAGTTTCAGAGGCCATGGAATGCCCAGGTGGCACAAACCCCCCCCAAATTACCCCATTTTGGAAAGTAGACACCCCAAGCTATTTGCTGAGAGGTATAGTGAGTATTTTGCAGAACTCACTTTTTGTCACAAAGTTTTGAAAATTGAAAAAAGAAAAAAAAAATTTTTTTTTCTGGTCTTTCTTCATTTTCAAAAACAAATGAGAGCTGCAAAATACTCACCATGCCTCTCAGCAAATAGCTTGGGGTGTCTACTTTCCAAAATGGGGTAATTTGGGGGGGGTTTGTGCCATCTTGGCATTTTATGGCCTTCAAAACTGTGATAGGTAGTGAGGAGTAAAATCAAAAATGTATGCCCTTAGAAATCCTGAAGGTGGTGCTGGGTTTTCGGGGCCCCGTACGCGGCTAGGCTCCCAAAAAGTGCCACACATGTGGTATCCCCGTACTCAGGAGAAGCAGCTGAATGTATTTTGGGGTGCAATTCCACATATGCCCATGGCCTGTGTGAGCAATATATCATTTAGTGACAACTTTTTGTAAATTTTTTTTTTTTTTTTTTTTTTGTCATTATTCAATCACTTGGGACAAAAAAAAAAAATATTCAATGGGTTCAACATGCCTCTCAGCAATTTCCTTGGGGTGTCTACTTTCCAAAATGGGGTCATTTGGGGGGGTTTTGTACTGCCCTGCCATTTTAGCACCTCAAGAAATGACATAGTCAGTCATAAACTAAAAGCTGTGTAAATTCCAGAAAATGTACCCTAGTTTGTAGACGCTATAACTTTTGCGCAAACCAATAAATATACGCTTATTGACATTTTTTTTACCAAAGACATGTGGCCGAATACATTTTGGCCTAAATGTATGACTAAAATTTAGTTTATTGGATTTTTTTTATAACAAAAAGTAGAAAATATCATTTTTTTTCAAAATTTTCAGTCTTTTTCCGTTTATAGCGCAAAAAATAAAAACGGCAGAGGTGATCAAATACCATCAAAAGAAAGCTCTATTTGTGGAAAGAAAAGGACGCAAATTTCGTTTGGGTAGAGCATTGCATGACCGCGCAATTAGCAGTTAAAGCGACGCAGTGCCGAATTGTAAAAAGTGCTCTGGTCAGGAAGGGGGTAAATCCTTCCGGGGCTGAAGTGGTTAAAAAGAAAAAAAGAAAAAATCCCATGTATATAAGTAGTCACAGCCTGTGCCATGACACTCAAAATTGAGCTCAGGTGCATTCTGTTTCCACTGATCATCCTTGGGATGTTTCTACAACTTTATTGGAGTCCACCTGTGGTAAATTCAGTTGATTGGACATGATTTTTGAGTTATGAGATTTTTGAATTTTGAGTGTCATGGCAAAGGCTGTGAATACTTATATACATGTTTTTTATATTTAATACATTTGCAAAGATTTCAAGGAAACTTCTTTCACGTTGTCATTATGGGGCATTGTTTGTAGAATTTTGAGGAAAATAATGAATTTAATCCATTTTGGAATAAGGCTGTAACATAACAAATTTGGAAAAGTGAAGCGCTGTAAATACTTTCCGTATGCTCTGTACATCTAAGCCAACATAGTATATCCTATGAACTCTAGGAAGTCCTAAATCACTGTCAACTGAATGCAGCCACACATCGCTTATCTTGAGAAAAACCTACTGCAAAATTCTACAAGAATGTTCCTTTTATGTATACAAAGAGAATAGTAGTTCAGTATAATGGAAGAAAGAAAAAATTACTCATACTTCCTGTAGTGAAGGCACAAAAGGAAGCGAGGTATAATCTTTATAAAGCGAGGGGAATTCCAACCTTTGACAGTTTTTACCAAAGAGACGTTAACCTTAGCACTAACCCCGACACCAGTCGAACTTTAAAATTCAGTACTCTTTGCCCTTGTGACAATGAGGATCAGAAAAAAGGAGAGCGAATTGTCCTCCAGCACAATTCAGAAAGCAAAAAAGAACCAGACACATTTAACACTCTATACAAAAAAAGGTTTTGGGTGGAGTTCCATTTTATAGGTATACAATCCCATTTAGATGGCTGTGCATATTTAGTGTTTAATACTTTCACTAAAAGCATTGCTGGTCACTTATCAGTCACCTCATGTGTCAGGCACTTCTCTAACAGTTGTAGATAGCAAGTGATATTCTCCTCATCTGGCCGAGAGACAAGCAGCTGTGTGCACACTGTAGAGAGAAATGTGAGAAATTAGCCATATGCTCAGAATGGACATACAATGTGTACAAAGACAACAAGGTGAAACCTGCACCCCCACCTTTGCCCAGCACTCTTGTCAGTTGTCCTGGTAGGTCCCCATCTGCTATGGGTGGCACAGATGTTTCTAAGTCACACCTTAGATCACTCTGCTGTTGAAATCCATCACCTGTCAGTCCAGTGGGAGGCTCGTTCTCATCTGAGCTTTTGTTGGCTGAATCATGAACAGGCCTATGCTGGGAAGACTGTTCGCTGTTCACAGTCTCTGTCTGATTGGGCCTATAGTACTTGATGGGTGTAATAACGATCTGCTGAAGCTCTTGAAGCGCATTGCGTACATTCCCTCCCTCCAAGATGTCCTATTTAAGCAATAAAGAATGTTAGGTTTGTAATCATGTCATCATTGTGGAGTACCTTAGAGCAGCCTGTTTCAACCAGGGTGCCTTTGCAAAATGCCATAAAATTTCCAGAAATTCTCAACAAAATCACTAAGTGGATCAAGCCTGTCTTTTTGTTGCAAAAAAACACAGGTTTTTATTATACAGCATTACAAAAAAAAAAAAAAAAAAAAAAAGGGGGGGGGGGGGGGAGAGTCACTGCCTAAGGGCCCCTTTCACACGAAGCGTCCGATCAGGTCTGCCAGTCAGTTTTTCAGGCAGACCTGATTGGACCCTCCATTCGCCCCTATAGACCCCCAATCTGATTCAGTCTCCTCAAACAAAAAAACAAAAAAACACACACACACACATTATTTTATATATTATAAATATAATATATTACTGTACCCATCAGAGCTGCTTTTGTAGGGCTTGTTTGAGATAGCAGCAGGGACTGCTGCTCCTTTAAAAAGCAATCCATGCACGGATCGCTTTTCAGAGGCATTTGTCAGGCGGTAAAGAGGCATTGTGTTGCCTCCTCACCACCTGTTTAAATGCAGCATCACTACACCGCAACCGTGCAATGCACACAGTTGCGGGGTAGTTGCAGTGCAGCCCCATTCACCCTGGGTATACCTCCAGCTGCAGCCACAGCATGTGTACACCCCCAGCTGCTGCCTCTGCAGCTAAAGGGGGAGAAGTTGGTGGTGGTAAAAACAGCTCAACCATGTGGTTTTATCGCCCCTCCAACCTGACATGTGAACAAGCCCTTGGTTCACATCTGTGTGGCTGCGTGCTGTGTGTAGGGCAGTCTATTCATTTCAATGGGCTTCCCTACCCACAAAAATGCAGGGAAAGAAGTCCCCGACCTTTTTTATTTTTTAAATTGCACTACACCAAAAGCACCCTACATTTTCCAATGTATGGGGTACCATTAAGAATTAATGGCACCCCTAAAGAGCAGAGCATTTGTCTGTGTGTCAGGAACGAGCGCGATTTTGCGCGTGTTCTGCGACACACAGTAACGCAAACCAAGCCTTGGACTGGGGTGCCTCAAGACTGAAAATACTTTTTAAGGGCACTCCGAATAGAAAAGGGTTGAGAAACACTGCTTTAAACCAATGTGGTGATTAGCTGGTGGAGTGCAAATGATGTCTGAAGATCAGCTTTAATGACACAAAGTAAAAAGCAGTGATGTGTGCTAACTTACAATACAACAGCAGGATATAATCAGGCCATGAAGAAGGATTTGTGACTGGATGTCCCAATAATACAAGACTTATTAAAAGGAGAAGTACAGCCAAAGCTTGTCCACATGAGTTTCTGTGACCTGGGCTAAAGCCTGCCGTCAGCTGACCTCAAAGAGCCAGTCCAGGCTGGGGAAAGTTTGTGATAATATAATCACAATCCACCCAGGAGTCTGGACCGGCACCTGGCTCAGCCTCTGAGTGATCCACAGAGCAGTCACAGCTCTGTGCTCAAAGCAGCGGGAAGAACGGAGCGATCAGCAGTGTTTGATCACTCAGTTCTCAGCCTTAGAGACAGCGGGAGACAGATGCAGCATTGCATTAATGCTGCATCCACCCAGATAAGTACGATTTAGAAAAAAACAAATCATACTTCTCTTTTAAATAAAGGTCCGTGTTTATTCTAAAACTTTCCTGGCATAGATTTTTGCTTACCTTCTCCAGTGCACGGAGCAAACTCTGTCTTTCCCTCAGTTTCTGGATACTTAGAGCTATTTTGTGTCTTGCACCTTTGGTAACATTCTGCCATGGACAAAAGACAAAAATCTATTAGTGAGGATCCCATTGATAATGGTTTTCCTTCCAAAGGTACTGAATCCCAACTGTATTTGTACGGTCATACTTTGCATTATTCCTAGCTGGCTGAAGGCATTGCAGTGAGCTCTCAGTGGTGACCCAGCTGCAGCAAGTGTATGCCGTTTTCTTAGTACACAGAAGCTCTGACAAATTAAACAGTGACAAAAATAGAACCAAGAACATTGTAGCAGGTTCACTGCAAGAGAAGACTAAATATACATCAAGTTCTACTGCAAAAAAAAATTTCCTTGAGGTACATGTGTGACAATCCGAATGTGCAATCAGAACTTTATCTCTGCAAAATGCAGAGAAAAAAAAAAAAAGAACTTGTATATGTCTCTATATTGTCCCTCCGGTATGGCATAACTATTAAAGAGCAACATACAACTGTGCAGGCTTCCAAACATACTTAAATTTGATATAGGAATCCTTCATTATATTAAGCATGCAGGCTTGCTCTGCTGGCCTCCTACAGAAATCATTAGCCTCTTGGATATCTCCGATTTCAATAGATCCTTAGGGTCTGCACCTCACAGCACAAATTTCCTCTAAAGAGGCCAAGTCCCATTAATCAACCAAAGGACATACCTGTAAAGAAGAGTCTAAATAAACATCTCTCCCACCGCTTGTGTCACTGAACACTATTCCATTCCTGAGAAATGGTCCTCCAATTCAGCTGGGTAACCAACACACATCAAATAGTAATAATATGGAGGTGAACAGGAGGATACAATAAACAAAAGAAGTCTGCTTAGCGCTAAGATCTTCTAAAGTGGCTACATAATTAAATTTCTATGAACGTTCAGAAAATGCTTACACTTTATGGGTTCTCTATGGCCATGCAACGTGAAAGAATTAAAGCAGAAATCCGGGATCGGCAAAAAATCCCCTATTAGTACACCCCCCCACACACACAAAACACTATACAGTTATTACATTTGTGAAATTCCTTACCATTGAAGAGAAAAGTCTAATTGAATTTTCAGGAAGTGCTCTCTGTAGTTCAAAAAATGCATCATGTGTTCTGCCGAGGAGCTGTTAGAACATTGATTACATCATATCCTCCTCTTTCTCAAACTACATTTCCCATCATGCTTCAGTAATTGCACTGGTATAGAAAATAATTCTGCGCCGCCCTTAGTGCTAGCAGCTAACACAACATGATATAGCAAAACAGTGGGAAAACAAAAAGTGTAGCGCTGTATATGAAGCAAAAATTGAAACTAATTCAAATCGGATCCAATATTAAGCAATAAACTCAAATGCTTTAAATAATACAATATAAGCATAAATAATGATCCATATGGGTGAGTGACTGAAAGTCCGTGAAGGTCAAAAAATATAACAGTGTTCAAAGAAAGTCCAAAACAGTGATCAAGGAAAGTTGAAAACTTCTTATTGGTATCCAAACAGTAACGAAAACAAGTGGCTATAGTGAGGGGAACCACCACCGATAAACAGAAGGCTTACCAAAATGTTTGAACCCAAATGAACATATGTTCAATGAATCAAACAAGCTGTGTTGTGCAAACAACAGATAGGAGTAGACACTTGGGCTCTCCAAATCGCTGGACTAGGGACACCCGACTATCCACCAGATAGAGGAAATCCTTGCAGGAAGGTTTCATGGGAGGCGATTGTCAAACTTCCATGGATGTGGCGAGGGCAATTATAAAGAAGGAGAACAGAAAGGGCCACATAGCTCTCCTTCATTATAATTGCCCTTGCCACATCCATGGAAGTTTGACAATCGCCTCCCATGAAACCTTCCTGCAAGGATTTCCTCTATCTGGTGGATAGTCGGGTGTCTCTAGTCCAGCGATTTGGACAGCCCAAGAGTCTACCCCTATTTGTTGTTTGCACAACACAGCTTGTTTGACTCATTGAACATATGTTCATTTGGGTTCAAACATTTTGGCAAGCCTTCTGTTTATCGGCGGTGGTTCCCCTCACTATAGCCACTTGTTTTTGTCACTGTTTGGATACCAATAAGAAGTTTTCAACTTTCCTTGATCACCATTTTGGACTTTCTATGAACACGGTTATATTGTTTTTTTGACCTTCACGGACTTTCAGTCACTCACCCATATGGATCAATATTTATGTTCAGGAATTGCACTGAATGTGGGAGGGTGCACTAGGCCTGTACATGTAAATGTGAACAAGCCCACTTCAACATAAATCACACCCCTCATTCCGCAGCCAGTCCCACTACTCAGTAACACACAGCAGGATAGGTAGGTTACAGCCACTTCTAAATGAAAATCATGTCTGTGCTCTCCAGTCCAGAATAAGGAAAGGGATGGTCGGCACTCAGGATGACATCCAAAATGGTATTTCTTTATTAAATACATGTACAAAGCTGTAAAACAGCCTACGCGTTTCGGACGTTAGTCCTTAGTCATGGCCATTGGCTCGCTTTGTACATTTATTTAATAAAGAAATACCATTTTGGATGTCATTCCGAGTGCCGACCATCCCTTTCCTTATTCTGGTACGTTGGAGGTGTCAGTAGCCTCAAGGTCTGAGCACCGGGCGGAGCTTTTAAGTGGGAAGGTTGCAGCTCCTATACACTTGTTTTTCTTGGATGTCTGTGCTCTCCCCCTCCAGCCACAGCAGCAGAAATATTTCCCTTACTTGCTTTATGTAATCATTACTGAACTGTAGACACATCCCATAATTAAATTTTATAGACCCTGCACTGTGCTGTAATTCAGTATTATAAATATTCCTCCTCCTGCTGCAACTTTGAGATCTTTCTAACAGCAATCAGTGCTTGTAAGGTGTATGTGAGAACATCCCTAGCCACAATACAGAAAGAAAGAATCGAGACATGCGGCTTTACATCAGCATGTGGCACAAGTGAATGTTAGCATAAGAAAAAAACAAAGTGCAGCGCTAACTAATCAATGACACAATAATGGTGGAACCCTCTAATGTATGGAGATCTCAATAACATTCAATATCAGTGCGGCCTCTTGTGATCCCTGCAGAGCAGGGATCATTACTAGTCATCAGCCGGTTGACAGAGCCGAGATCTCGGGCTGTGACAGATCTTGTATATTAAACACCGATCACCGTAACGTCCCGCCTCCTAGGCCGGCATTGTGATTGACAGCACACTGATCCAATGCCAGCCCAGGAGGCGGGACGTTATGGTTGTCAGTGTTTCAAACACAATTTCTGTCACAGCCCTAGATCTCCGCTCTGTCACCCGACTGATGACTAGTAACGATCCCCGTGGATTAGGGGTGGTGCTGGCAGGGAGTGGAGGATGAGGAAAAGGAGGAGAAACCACCTCTATGGGCAGTACAGATGGGGCGCTGTGAGACCGCTCCGTTCACTACAGCATGCGGGGATGCAAGTACAAGTCCCTGCTCACTGTGAAGAACTACAAGAGGGCAGTGACAAGACCCCTGGCTGGGAGTACAGGAGGAATAGCAGCCAGTGGTCTTACAAACAGGATATCACAGGGCAGTAACGGTTTTTCTTCAAAATCAGCAGGCTATTGCAGAGGAACTACAGAAGAACATGGATGGCATAGTCAGTGAAGGTAGGAGATCAGCAACAAGGAAAAAAGTTTTTTTCCCGGAGTTCTGCTTTAAAGAGGACCTGTGTGTCATCACTCCTCCCCAAGCATGTCACAGCAGAAAAATCTCAGACAGAATAAGACAGTTCTAGAGGATTCCTGGCTACACTTCATGTGTCAACCAGGATGTTGCAGTGATAGTGTAAGCATAAGAACATCAGGGCTTCCTCTGACTCTCAAAGCATGGTGGTCATATGAAAAAAATCATTCAATGGATGCCACTTAAAGCAGAACTCTGGCCGCCAGAGCTGCACAATTAATCGTTAAAAAATCATGATCTCTATTGCAGAGTTTGCCAATTCTTTCATATAACAAGTGGAGAGACTTATCTGCTCACTCAGCTGTCAAAAGAAAACATCTGGGCAGTCTGCCAAGTTTTTAACATGAAACATTGTAACCATTGTAACTAATTCTTCCTTCTTAGATCAAAAGGTCTAAACTTCTGCGTGAAAAAAAAAAATCCAGGCAGTCTGCCAAGTTTTTCACAAGTGTAAATGCAGGAAGTTTAACCACTTAAAGTCTAAATCTTTTTCTGAAAGTTGTTGAAGTTGAAATGAATATTTTTTGCTAGAAAATTACTTGGAACCCCAAACCCATAAATTTTTCCAGGCATCAATGTGGAAAGTCCAAAAGACCCCACAGGAGACACCCAACAGGGAAGAAGCAGCCTGCAAATCCATATCGCAATATATACTGAAAGACATGCCACAAGGACCAGGCCCATAGCACTGCAGTAGGGGAAAGTTCCTAGAGACCCCACAGCAGAAAGTATCCAGCTCCCCCAGAAAACTCCACTAGGGCCAAGATCCTACAGATAGGCGTAGCTGTCGCAAATGGGAAGACTGACCCCCCAGCAGGACTTGCCACACCACCAAGGGACTTGTAGCACACAAAAATGACCGCTGCAGCCATGTGCAGGAGACACAAGGCTGCTGCAGTTGGATGCTAGGCGCCTATAAAGTGGGTTACTTGAACCCCCACACAGGGGCAGTGCACAAAACCCTTGAGCCAGGTGCCCCTTTAGCACAGTTTACCAAAGGCAGTAGGGCGTAAAAATGGGGGGATGCTTCTTTAGTAAAATCAACCAGCCCCAAACATATACAGTACAGGGAAGAAAGGAAATAAATAATGTACCTGACTTCCACTTCACCTAACAACTATATACACTTATCATTGTAACCGGTACCTCCTCCCAGGACAGGCCACCTTCCACAAGAGTGAGGGGCTGCCGCCCTAGTGGGACCCTAGGCAGAACCGCACAGAACAACCAGGAGTCACTCAGTCATATGTGCCCACCATAGGATATCTTCTAACCCGCCCCAATTACAGCTATAGATGTTGAAGTCGAACCCAATGTGGCAGGCATCTGTATGCGCTATATTACTGAGCTGGGGGAATTAAAAGGGTCTATTGTTATCCAGCCTGTAACCCATTACAGTTGTTGATTAAAAGGTCTGTAAAAAAATAAAAAGGAATAGAATTCCTTGCAAAAGGAAAAGAAAGGTCTTTACTCCTTGATGCTAGACAAAAAAAACAAAACAGCCTCTCCAGCAGATGGTGGTTTTGGCACAATGCTTTTTTTGTGCTTAATCTTACTCCTAAGGGTGGCACTATAACCCTATGGTCGAGATTTCAAGATCTGAGCCAAGTCGTTTAAAAACAGAAGAGAAAAAAAAGCTACCTCTTGTAAAAATGTTTATATCACCTCTGTTCAATCTATAATTCAATCCATTCATTAGTGTGGCAGGATACAATTTGTCAGTGCTGCCTGAATGAGAGCTGCCACTCTGCATTAGAAACGCAATCTTCTCTCCCCTTGTCCATTCACAAAATGCTTTATATTCTGTAAACAGAATACAAGTGTTTTGTGCATAGATAAGGGCAGAGGAAAGGGATGGAAAAAAAAAAGGGCTGCTTTACTGTATAGGAGCCATAGCTCTCATAACCGCAGTGCCGGAAGTTTGGCACAGACAGTAGCAGTCAACACACTAATAAATGGATTATAGAGTAGACAGGTGATGGAATATTTTACAGCCCATTACAAAAAAGAGGGTCTGGGATTAAAAGTAACATTTCTATCCTTGCAGATGACACTAAGCTATGCAGTGGAATAACGTCCTTACACAGGATGTCTCCAATTTACAAGTCGACCTCAATGCACTGTCTAATTGGGCAACTAAGTGGCAAATGAGGTTTATTGTTGATAAAATGTAGTTAGGCACTTGAGGGCTAAGAATATGCATGCATCATACATACAAGGGGGAGTACAACTAGGGGAATCAATGGTGGAGAAGGATCTGGGGGTTTTGGTAGATCAGAAGCTCAATAATAACATGCAATGCCAAGCTGCAGTTTCCAAAGCGAGAAAAGTCCTTTCTTGTATTGAGAGGTATGGACTCCAGAGAGATCGATATCATTATGCCCCTGTACAAATTAGTAGGACCTCATCTGCAATATGCAGTTGAGTTTTGGGCACCGGTTCTCAATAAGGATACCCGGGAACTGGAGAAAGTGCAGAGAAGGAAAACCAAACTGATAAAAAGGTATGGAGGAGCTCAGCTATGGAGGAAAAAAAATAAATAATAATAATAATAATAATAATAATAATAATAATAAAAAATGCCATAATATATCCCCTATTTTGTAAACGCTATAACTTTTGCGCAAGCCAATCAATATACACTTATTGCTTATTTTTTTGGGGGATATTTATTATAGCAAAAAGTACAAAAATGTTTTGTTTTTTTTTCAAAATTGTCACTTTTTTTGTTTATAGCGCAAAAAATAAAAGCCGCAGAGGTGATAAAATACCACCAAAAGAAAGCTCTATTTGTGGGGAAAAAAAGGATGTCAATTTTGTTTGGATACAGTGTTGCATGATTGCACAATTGTCAGTTAAAGCGACGCAGTGTCGTATCGCAAAAAATGGCCTGGTCAGGAAGTGGGTAAATCCTTTCGGGGCTGAAGTGCTTAAAGGCCTGGATTCTTGCCTAAATGCACACGATAAAACAGGTACTAACATTTATAGGTAAAGTTGATCCAGGGAAAATCCGATTGCCTCTCGGGGGATCAGGAAGGAATTTTTTTTCTCCTGCTGTAGCAAATTGGAGCATGCTTTGCTGGGGTTTTTCGCCTTCCTCTTGATCAACTGTAGGTGAAGGATTGTGTATGTATATAGGATTGTTTTTTTGATGGACTTTGTCTTTTTTCAACCTATGTATCCTGGCAGGCTCCTTTAAAAGATCACCTTATTTCCATATTAGCTACCATCCTGCCTTAAGAAACTTGAACAAAATAATGTTATTGATTTAAACAGGCTTCTTTTATAGACTTAAATATATAGCAAATAATAGTCTGCTAAACCTCAAATGTAGGTATAATAATAGACTCCAGTGAATGTGTGAATACAATAGTGACCAGATTCTATAAATATAAACAATATACAAAAAGTCCACATGCATGAAATAAGTTCTTGAATGCTGACAAAAACGTGAATATCAGATTACTCCATTATCCGTGCCACTTTCTGCAGGGTATATGTGCTAAAAATATTCACCATCACCTCAATGTACAATGCCTGCTCACCTCAAAGGAAGACCCCCTTGGGTCTATTGGCGCTTTTAGTGATAATCCAAAAAGGTCAGCCAGATTAGAAAAGGGTTTCAGCTGTTCGTTTCCAGAGTTAACAAAACTTCTCGTCATAAAATCAGTTTCTCAAAGCGAATAAGAAATCATCATCGCGCAAGGCTGAATAAATTTCTTGTTTTAATTATAAAATCTTAAACAGGTGAGTTCACATTTGAATAGTGATAAAAACGCCTCAAAAAAATCTATTCACAATTCCTCCTCATTACACTTCCTCGATTCCGAGACAACGGAAGTGTCATCACCGACTCCTCCCGACGCGTTGTGTCACAGGTCATGTGACTTTCTCAATGGAAATAAACCCAAGGGGGGTCTTCCTTTGAGGTGAGCAGGCATTGTACATTGAGGTGGTGGTGAATATTTTCAGCACATACACCCTGCAGAGTGTGTCATGTATAATGGAGTAGTCTGATATTCACATTTTGTCAGCATGCAAGAACTTATTTCATGCATGTGGACTTTTTGTATATTATCTATATTTATGGAATCTGGTCACTATTGTATTCACTAAAGTCTATTATTAAATTTACATTTGAGGTTTAGCGCACTGTTATTTGGTATATATTTATTTCATGTGGTGACAGAACACATTCTGAATAGTTGCAGCTTCTATCTATCTATATATATTTACAATTTTGGTTTAATCCGCATCTACAGACAAGGTTTGGTGTGCTCATTTAATAACTGGAGGTTTTACTAAATGATACGATTAATTTATCACCGATAGCAGAAAAATGGTTAAAGTAAATGAAGACAGAAAATAGCGCAACCAATCACCTGTGACTCCAGATGCTGCTCTGTCAGTGTCATCATTTCCTCATAGGTCATTTGTGAGAAGAGCGATGCATATTTGTGTAGGCGTAAACTCTTCAGCCAGGTCGGCACGTCTGCACAGGATTCAGGGAACAGGACAAATCATCAGATGTGAAAACAGGTAATCAAGGGTATAACTTAAAATTTGTATAAATTTGACAAAGATAAGCTGTGATTACATGAAGACCTCTTTTGTACCTTTCCTTATTAATGTTAATTTTTTTTTTGTCTTTTTAATTGCCTGTGCTCAAAAAGGGTATTTGCACTTGTATTGTTTATTACTGCTATTGGTGGCATATAAGCTGTGGAACATGCTCTTCGTGAAGAAACTTGGCGGGGGAGGACCAGGGATGAGCTCAGGCAGGTTTGGCCACAAGTCCTAACCCGCCTGAGCTGTTACAGTGGACACAGGCAAGTCCCGCAACTGCGCATATACACGCCCCTTGTTTATGTGTGGCTGCGGGGTGAAATATGCCTCTGCAGCTTTGACAGCTTCCTGTTGTGTCCAAACTCATCTAAGCTCACCCCTAGTGAGGACCCTAGGACTTCTAAAGAGTTTTTAACGCCAAAAACAAAAAAGTAATATATTGCAGCTTACCAGCCCTTTGATTTGGCTGCTGCATTAGTTTACTTTTTTCAGTCTTTTTCCTTTATTTTCACCTGGCAATGCTGAAAATAACACTTCCTGTCCCAGGTTGTTCAATAATCCATTGCATCAATGGAGGCAGTCACACATGCTGGACTTCAAACATGTCTGCCCTTGCTCATCTCCATTACATTGTGGCTGATCATATTAGTAGTTTACAGAAGGAAAAAAAACATTGGTTGAGCTTTCTGTTAAAATTATACTAAAAAGGCAGTTTTTTTTTTAAAAACAACAAATATGTTATACTTACCTGCTTTCTTTGCAATGGCTTTGCATAGAGCAGCCCCAATCCTCATATTAATTGGGGGTCCCCCGCCGGCGCTTCTGGCTTCTGCTTGCTCCCAAGCCCTGCCCTGGGTCCAATCATCCTGCTTTACACTGCCAAACAAACCTATTTCATCTTTCTCATTAACACACTTTCATCCAGTCTCTATCAACTCTTTTCTACCGTTATCGCTCTAAAAACATCTCTACCCTAATGAGTTAATACTCACTGCCCAGGAGATTGGCAATCATTTCAAAAACAAGACTGAAGCAATTCATGAGGAGATCTCCACTGCCCAAATATCTTTCCCACCCAACATGCCATGTCTACCACCACATTCAATACTTTCCTCTTCTGACCATCCTACAACAGAGGAAGTTGCTAAACTTTTTTTCCCTAATGTCTACCTAACCGTGTTCTCTTACAACTACTATGGTAACTGTCTTGCGCTATTCTACACTCATATCTTCAGTCTCTTCCTCTGACTTTTCCATCAAGATGATGACAAACTATCAGCGCGCCCCCCCCCCCCCCCCATATGCCAGGGTACTAGGTATAATCACGGACCCTGACCTCACCTTTTGGCCACAAATCCAATCGCTGTACAAATCTTGACGCCCTAGCCTCTGTCTGATCTTCAAAATATGCATCTAAGACCCCACAAAGTTACTAGTTCAAACATCTCTTGTTAATTATTGCAACTCCCTTCTTGTATGCCTAGTTTTCCCATCGGCAACATTCCCCCTTCAGTCACTCATAAATGCTGCTGTCAGACATATACAGTGCCTTAAAAAAGTATTCATACCCCTTGAAATTTTCCACATTTTGTCACGTTCCAACCAAAAGCGTAAATGTCTTTTATTGGGATTTTATGTGATAGACCAACACAAAGTGGCACATAATTGTGAAGTGGAAGGAAAATGATAAAAATGGTTTTCAACACTTTTTACAAATAAATATGTGAAAAGTGTGGCCCCGAGTCAATACTTTGTAGAACCACCTTTCGCTGCAATTACAGCTGCAAGTCTTTCTTGGTATGTCTCTACTAGATTTGCACATCTAGAGAGTGAAATTTTTGCCCATTCTTCTTTGCAAAATAGCTCAAGCTCTGGATTTAGATTTGGACTTTGACTGGGCCATTCTAACACATGAATATGCTTTGATCTAAACCAGGTCTTAAACTGGTGGCTCTCCAGCTGTTGCGGAACTGCAAGTCCCATCATGCCTCTGCCTGCGGGAGTCATGCTTGTACCTCTCAGCCTTGCAAAGCCTCATGGGGCTTGCAGTTTCACAACAGCTGGAGGGCCGCCAGTTTGAGACCCCTGATCTAAACCATTCCATTGTAGCTCTGGCTGTATGTTTAGGGTCTTTGTCCTGCTGGAAGGTGAACCTCCGCCCCAGTCCCAGGTCTTTTGCAGACTCAAACAGGTTTTCTTCTAAGATTGCCCTGTATTTGGCTCCATCCATCTTCCTATCAACTGACCAGATTCCCTGTCCCTGCTGAAGAAAAGCATCCCCACAACATGATGCTGCCACCATGTTTCATGGTGAGATGGTGTGCTCAGAGTGATGTGCAGTGTCCGCCACACATCGCATTTTGCTTTTATGGCAAAAAGTTCAATTTTGGACTCATCTGACCAAAGCACTTTCTTCCACATGTTTGACGTGTCCCCAGCACGGCTTCTCGCAAACTGCAAAAGGGACTTCTTATGGCTTTCTTTTAACAATGGCTTTCTTATGGCCACTCTTCCATAAAGGCCAGATTTGTGGAGTGCATGACTAATAGTTGTCCTGTGGACAGATTCTCCCACCTGAGCTGTGGATCTCTGCAGCTCCTCCAGAGTTACCATGGGCCTCTTGGCTGCTCTCCTTGCCCGGCCTGCTAGTTTAGGTGGACGGCCATGTCTTGATAGGCTTGCAGTTGTGCCATACTCTTTAAATTTTCAGGAGATGGATTGAACAGTGCTCTGTTAGATGTTCAAAGCTTAGTACTTTTTTTTTTTTTTTTTAATAACCTAACTATGCTTTAAACTTCTCCACAACTTTATCCCTAACCTGTCTGGTGTGTTCCTTGGCCTTCATGATGCTGTTCACTTAGGTTCTCTAACAAACCTCTGAGGGCTTCACAGAACTATTTATACTGAGATGTTACTATGGTATAATGAAGTATAATTACAAGCATTTCATGAGCGGCAAAGGCTTTTATTGACAATTACATTAAAGTGTAAGTCCATGCAAAATCTAACATCCCTGCATCTTTAGACACCAGGGATCTAACACTAACCTTTCTATCCCTGTAAAGAAAAAACGAGAATACATACGCCGATCTGACCCGCTCTGAGGGGATCCCATGCTGAGCTGTCAGCCGCAGCTTCACTGTAGAGGCAGGTGCAGAGGAGACTGAGGACAACGGAAGCCCCATAGTAAATCTATGGGTGACATCACTTCCCTGTCATTTCACAGCCGTTGTCCTCTGTATCTTCTGCAGAGCTTCTGGCGCTGGAGATCGGGTCGGAGCGGGTCAGATCAGCTTCCAAAAAAATATGTATACTCATCTTTTCTTTACAGGGATAGAGAGGTTCATGTAAGATCCCTGGTGTCTATAGATGCAGGGATTTTAGATTTTGCATGGACTTCCATTTTAAAGTGGAATTGCAGTCAGCTCACATAAATTTGTAATAAAAACATTTTTGCCATTCTGAAGCTTCCCTCCTTTGCATATTTTATATATAAGGTGATTCTGTACTTGCCAATATGCTGCAGAAATCTCCCACCGCTAAGTCTGGCTGCATCCATTTTAACTGGGCAGCTGAAGCTGCTGCCTGTTCACTTTCTGGATTTACACAGACACACACCTCCAGCTCTGCAGCTCTCATTGGCACTCTTATGACTCACCCCCCTCCTGGCAAACACACACACACACTCTCTCTCTCTCAAGAGAGAGATGTGCATTATGTCAAAAGCCTAGGCTTTTTAGCCAGGCAAGAAACAGGAAGTGGGCTGTATAAGGTATTTACTGGCAGAAAACACAAGGTTTTACTATCCAAAGTTAAAACAAGGGCAGAAGATTTAATAGATAGAAAGTTGAAAAAAATGACTGAAGGTCCGCTTTAAGTTTATGCAAAGAGTGCAGTGTTGACCCTTCTTTTTCAAGACCTCTGCAATTCGCCTTGGCATGCTGTCAATTAACTTCTGGGCAACATCCAGACTGATGGCAGCCCATTCTTGCATAATCAATGCTTGGAGTTTGTCAGAATTTGTGAGGGCTTTTTTTTTTTTTTTTTTTTTTTTTCACCCGCCTCTTGAGGATTGACCACAACTTCTTAATGGGATTAAGGCCTGGGGAATTTCCAGGTCATGGACCCAACATTTCAATGTTTTGTTCCCCAAGCCACTTAGTTATCACTTTTGCCTTATGGCAAGGTGCTCCATCATGCTGGAAAAGGCACTGTTCGTCACCCAACAGTTCTTGGATGGTTGGGAGAAGTTGCGCTTGGAGGATGTTTTTGTATCATTCTTTATTCATGGCTGTGTTCTTAGGCAAAATTTTGAGTGAGTGCACAAATTAATGGTCTCAGGATGCTTTACGATTGCCATGACACAGGACTGATTGGTAGCGCTCACCTTTTCTTCTCTGGGCAAGGTTTTTTCCCCGGATGCCCCAAACAATCAGAAAGGGGATTAATCAAAGAAAATGTCTTTACCCCAGTCCTCAGCAGTCCAATCCCTGTACCTTTTGCAGAATATCAGTCTGTCCCTGATGTTTTTACTGGAAAGAAGTGGCTTCTTTGCTGCCCTTATTGACACCAGGCCATCCTCCAAAAGTCTTTGCCTCACTGTGCATGCAAATGTCCTCACATCTGCCTGCTGCCATTCCTGATCAAGGAGTCAAAATGGAAAATAAAAAAGGGTTTATAGGGAGCACGGGACTAACATGATCCAGAAAAAGTCTCTACTAAAATTAGGCAGTCCAAAAATGACAAGAATGGTATTGGTAAGTGTGATGGG